>CM066173.1:18852500-19080000 GCA_033629205.1 Lithocarpus polystachyus
CAAGGCAACAATATAGTGTTTTTCGTGTTCAATAATCTCTTGAATGTGTATAAGATTCTAAAAAGCCAACCTTAGAGTTTTGATAAGCATTTGATCGTCTTGCAAAGGTATATAGGAGATACCCCAGTGCAAGAGCTTGAGTTTAAAAATGTTTTGTTTTGGGTGCAAGTCCATGACATTCCTACTAGCTTCTAGACAAGGAAAGTGGCAGAAAGTTTGTGTGATACTGTGGGAGACATTCAAAAATCCAATGGAGCGGTGGACGAGGATGGAGGTAGCTTTTTTCATGTGAGGGTGGCAATTGATATTACCCTTCCTTTGTCTGACTCATGATGATAGGAATTGCAATCTATGGGTCCAAAGCAATGGTACGCTAACCTTGGATAAGCAGTAGTTCAGACCTTCATTGAGAGCACCACCTTACACTTCGGCGGGAAAGGATGTCATTTATGTCCCAGGATACTGTGAGAGGAAAGGAGGAAGGGAGAAGACACAGAGTAGGGGTGAAGGCGATGATCAGAATGTGGCTCACCAAAATTCAGTCACCATGTCTCCGGTGGAAGCCGAACCTATCATGGAAGAGGAAAGGTGGAATGACAGGTGGACAGAGGAGGCAGTTACGGAATTAAATGCACATCAGATTTTGGGGGTTGAAAGTGATTCGGTGGAGATTATGAAGGACAATCATTCTTTGCCAAAAGATCAGGAAGCTATTAAGGCTAACGGAAAGAACATTAACTTGGGTTGCCTTTCTCAATTTGCTGAATTTGATAAGGAAGTTAATTACTCTAGCATTGCAAAGGTAACAGATAAGAGTTTGAATGGAGAATTGAATGTGGGGAACAACATTAAAGACCCCACCTTGAATACAATTACCACCAATTCTCTAGGTTTGGAGAATGACAACATATCATTGGTTTCAACCCTAGCCGCCTCCCATCAAACGAATCACGTGATCACCAATTCATGTGATGAGCTAAACATATCAACGGCTGAGATTAATGTGCAATCAACAAACATTAGGTCATGGAAGAGAATTATGCGCCAAGCCAACTCCACTAGAGCAGTAGACACTCTTGACTTGGAAAAAAAGAGAAAAGTGAGCACATGCATGTCGTCCACCTCAGACTTTCCATGTAAACGAATGCAACTGTTGGACGACAAAGTTTCATCAGATTTAATGGTGGAGACTGTTGTGCAGCCCCGCCAGAAGCCATGAGTCTTAGTATCCATTTGGATCCGTGTTTTCGGATCCATGTTTGCATTTCTTTCCTTTTTTTTTTCCCAGCCGCATGTTTTGACTTTTTAGCAGTGAAAAGTACACCCGTGCACTGTTCACAGGTCTCACAAACTTCACTTTTCAGCCACTTTTGCATTAAAAATGGATCTCACGGTACTATTCACACATTTAAAAATTATTTTGCTACAGTGTTTTCAGTTTTTAATTTTCAGTTTCAGCAAAATAAGTTCTATCCAAACAGATCTTAAGTGTGGAACTGTTGCGGGCTTAGGAACCTAGTGACAGAGAAGGAGCTTGGTGATTTAACCCGAGCTAAAGATCCCTCTATTTTCGTGTTCATTGCCGAGACATGGACAGATGAAGCAAGGCTAAAAAATAAAATAAAACAAAGATTACATTTTGATCATATGTTCTTTGTACCTCGGATTCATCGAGGAGGCGGACTGGTGTTATATTGGAAGGAAACAATGAATTTGAAAGTAAAAACATTATCAAAAAATTAGATTGATTGTATTATTGGGAAAGGCAGTGAAGGTGCTTGGAGGTTTACAAGCTTTTATGGTGATTTTAACAAAATTTCGAGAGGAGCAGAGAAGAAATTTGGCAGTAATCGGGTCATGCTCAGATGCAGTTGTTTAGGGATGTAGTTGATGAATGTGAATTCATAGACATGAATGGGCAAGTGGTTGCATCTATGGCTGAAACGTTTCCACTGCCTTTTTCGGTGATAGCAGTGGAGGTTATAGCTGCAACTAAAGCTCTCCGTTTTGCAAATGATCTTGGTTTGCCCTCTATTGTGCTAGAAGGAGATTACAAGATTAATATAGATGCTCTAGCAAGTGAGAACTTGTCTTTGACAGAATATGGACACTTGGTTGATGAAGCAAACGAGCTTGCTAAGGATTTTACGTATATTGAATTCAGTCATGTATTGAGATAAAAGAATAGTGCAGCCCATAACATTGCTAGACATGCAAGACATGTTAGCAAGTATTCGGTGTGGATGGAGAATGTTCCTCCACATCTTTTTTTTCGGTAATTCAAGCCGATTCCGTTTATGTTTGAATAAAATTATAGTGTTGTTTCTCAAAAAAAAAAATCAAATTATTTTTTACAAAAACTAAATAATATTATTCAAGTGTTTAATAAGAAAATATCACAACAAAAACACAAATCTCATAGTATAACACATGACAAATGATGGAAAAACATGTTTGTATCGCATACAAAACACACGTAGCGGAAAATTAATAGATCTATTTCATTCATAATTGATAACATGCACTATGTAAGTTTCAGAATATAGAATCAAGAGAGTGTACCTTGGTGCAGTGAATTTCAAAACAAAGATCAGAAGTACTCGGGAACACTTTTAATCTTCACTCTAATTCCACTTGTGCCCAAGATGTATGGTACTCTCAATCGATTATATGTATTTTTTCTAGAAAAAATGAGAGAGTGTCCAACACTCACATACATATCATTTCATGAAGATGTCTCTTATAAAAAATCTGTATATTTCTCCCTTAATAACTGATTATCTAATTGGGCTAGCCTTTTGGGCTTTTCCAATTGGGCTCTAGTATGTGGCTTTGAGTGAGACCAAAATAGAACAAATAAAACACTAGGTCCAATGGGCTTTGGGCTTTTCTGTCAACTCTTGACAAGTCCAAAATTACCATTAATTATATTTAATACCACTATATAAATATAATTGCATTCTAGGCCTTATTAATAAATTATATCTCAAGACTTTATTGTACATGCAACCCCTTCATAAAATATTCGTAATAATACAAAGTCATGAATGTAAACTGTCACTTTGTAGATTATTAAATCTTAATTCTTGAGTATCCGGTTTAATCCTTTAATTTATTCATCATATATTTATGAAATCCAGTTTCATAAATATATACTTTAGTAACTATTTACTAAAGTAGTTAGGCTTAACATTCTGAATAACAAACCTATTAAACTTAGCTCAAGGGAATATTTTGTATCTCCGTTAAGAGACTATGAATTCCATCTTGAGAATATATGTTCCATCAACACTAAATGTGGTTGCCCAACATACTGAGGTTTTGACCGTTATTTTAGATCTCACTCCTGGTATATCAAAGCAACTTACACTTCATGATCAGGTCCATTATTCTTTCAGGATTAAGAGTTTATGTAAATATAAATCATGAGATTTAATATTTATTTGACAGTCGTGAGGAGGATAATAAATCTTATAGCGGTCCAATTCAATATGTCTTAACTCTTAAAACATATCAACATATCAATTAGAAGTCTTAACTTTCACGATCAAAACAAATCATCTTAATTAATATGTTATAGTCTTTGCAGATGAAATGCCCAATTTCATCACCAACTAAGAACTAAAATTCTGAGTTTACAAAGAATTTGTGACTTATATCTTCTGTGATTAAATCACATAAATCACATACTATGCATTTCATGGATTATATGATAATGTCTGAATATTCATGTTACCATTATTTTAGATAATAATAAAACAACTTTATTAATCACAATATTAAGTCATACATAATGTTATATATAATATCATACATAGTATCATACAATAAGATTTAAGGGCACTAATCCCAACAACAAAATTGAGGCAGAAAGTCACGTTGGGTAAAATAAAATAAGTTGATATTGATATATTTGTTTAAATTGTAGGGTTTTAAGGTAGTAAACATTTACAAATCATAATCCTTATCAAGGTGGGGTGGGGTGGGGCGGGGCTAAAATTTCACCCCATCCCCATCTCACTACCTTTGTTAGCTAGGAAGGGGAAACCTGCATGAGGTGAAGCGGGGAGGGGCGGGTCAAGTGGGCAGGGCAAAATTGACATCCCTAATTACGAGTAAGCAATAAAGTAATTTAAATTATTGATTCAAATTAAAATAACAACTTACCAATTATCATCTGAGATTTATTGTGAAAATATTGTACGCGGACGTGGCGCTTCTAATGATAAACTACACAATAACTTCTTCTTTTTTTTTTGTTTTTTTTTTTGTTTCACTATTTAATCCGTTTTGGGTGGAAAAGAAATTATGGGCTCCACTAAAAATGATTCACATCCTTTTACTCTTCTACGAGAATCCATTCAAATCTAAGAAGGTGAATAGCTTTTGTAATAGGAGCATTTATATTGATCTCTTTATTTTTTTATTCTCAAAAAAGAAAAAAAAAAAAAAAAAACCAAACTCCTACATCAAATCCTCTATTCTATACTCTATTTCATCCAAAAAAAAAATATATATATATATATATATATTTTTAATCTATTTAACTCTTCAATACGTCAACTTTTTATTATTTCATTTACCAAACACAAACAAAATATTAAAATAAGGGTTAGGAGAGTTTTCCTATTTTGGGGAATGTGTAGGGAGCCCAGTATTGTGGGGCTTTTATAGACTTCTCCTCTTAAATTGGGTTCTTACCATATTTTAGGGAGTTCAATATAATTTCTCTAATATGATTAAAATATAATATGTGTACTAGATTAATCAGTAATAATTTTTCTTAATATTATATATAAAAAACATGGGAATTGAAATAGTTTACTCTTTACACTTACCACTGATTGACCAATGGTTTGGGATTTAATCTTTTCACTTGAAGTAAGTTACCTGGAACACTCCATTGACAATTGTAATAGGAACCTATACTAACCTATACCTAAATAGTAAATACCTCCCTCTTTTCAAATGCACATCATCAAAGTTCAACAATATATATTAGTTAGCATAAATAAATAAATAAAACAAATAAAAACAAAAGGAAAAAAAATTATAAGATAATATTGTAAGTTGTAACTAGGTAGAGGAATGGATGCAACATTTTACGCGGTTTTGTAATATTTTATCATTTGCTGGTGAAACACGCTCTCAAGATCTTGTCCTTTATATTAATATTATTTTTACATCCTTGTTAGTGGAAGTTAATTTAATATCAACTAGTATATTCTAAATTAAGAATAATTTATACGATGAAAATCATTTCATGAAACTATACAATTGTGAAATGATTAAAAATGTTAATATGTGACTGTTTGACTAGTATTGCTTCTTGTTTAACCAAAAAAAAAAGACTAGTATTGCTTCTTGGATACGTTTAGGAGCCCAGGAAGAGACAAAATAAATTAAACAAATTTTTATTAGAAAGGTTTTTGTTTTGTTCTGAAAAGTCACCTTCTACCGTTACAAACCCTAAGTTTCAGACTCAAACCCCAAGATTTGACTACGGTCATGACTCATGAGTCTAACCTACTCAGCCCTACTTTTATACATGAACATGATCAAATTTCTGCATCTTGTTGTTTCTTATTTTAATTTATTTTCTCTTTAATTGTCAAATACTTTGCCAATATATTGAAATAATTTAATGTTATATTAAAAAGCAATGTTTTAATCCCTATCATTTTATATGAAAATCTTGACAGAAAAAGCATTATAGTATCTCACCATCTCATCTCATCTCATCTATCCTCTTTTTCACATTTTATATTTTTAAGTAAAAGACTAAATGTTAAGTATGCGTTTAGATACCGTTTATTTTGTTGAAAATTAAAAATTTAAAAGAATAAAAAAAATATTTTTCACTTACGGTTTATTACTGTTTAGTACTGTTTATTGGCCTATTTTCACTGTTCATGGCCAATGAATAGTGCAAGGGGCGCTGAGCTGAAAAAAGAAGAAGAAGAAGAAGAAGCTGAAAACGCAAATGTGAGAATCGCAAACGTGCTTCCCAAACGCATCTAAGTCATTAAAAGTTATAAACAATTTTTTAGTAGATTTATAAATTTTCAATCAATGATTTTAGTACAATTTCAGCAAACTAGTATGCTCGTTTAGGATATTTATTTTTAATTTGTTTTTTGGGCTTAAAGAATAAATTGCACAAAAAATACAGTTTTAATTTTTTTTTAAAGTAATAAGTAAAGTTTCAAAGATTTGTATATATATTAAATAAAGTAAATAAACTCTAAATAAACTAAAGCTAATTATACTTCGCATGTTGTGTCAATTTTCTTAATTACTAGTGTAACTAAAAAGAGCTTGAGAATCAGCTGTGAATATTTCATCTCTATCTATCTCTCATGTAACTTTCTTTTCTTTTTTCTTAATCATGATTTATGAGAGAGAGAGAGAGAGAGAGAGAGAGAGAGAGAGAGAGAGAATTAATATCTGTAATATATAGTAAAATTGAGTGGCTAACACCCTCCATTATTGCCGGGTCATAAGCTAAAAAATTCCCTGTAGCAATAGGGGGAGTCAAGATTTTTAATTCATTACAGATTTCTTACCCCACCTAACCGTTACTTTAATTTAAAGACCACCCACTTGGGGTCTTGAACTTATCCTATTGAATACAGAATAATAAAAATAAACAAATGAGTAAAATCTATTGTGATTCTCTCCTTCCAAACAAAGACCTTCTAGATGTTTGACATAATTGAGGTATTTGAGTGTTTTGCTTTGTTGTAGATGTCACTAGTGTGAGTGTTTGTAACTTTTGCTTCATCATCTTTCATCTTTTTTGTAAACCCATCAGTCATAATCCCCCATTTTGCACCTTCGAATAAAAAGTTATATGGGTCAGATTGTGAGAGCTGCACATGGGGGAAGTCAAAGTAAAACCATTTTAGTTGGCTGAATTGTGTTAAAATATGATTCTTGAACATATAAATAATATTGTTTCCAAGAGAGACTTATGGGAGGGAGTCAAAATTGAATGAGAGGAAAGATCCAAAATTTTATGTTTGTAATCATCTTCTCTTTGATAATATCCGGATCCAATGGAGAACACCATTCTACTTCCTGTCTTCTTGTGCAGTTGTGCGTGTGTGTGTGTGAGAGAGAGAGAGAGAGAGCTTAACGACTGATATGGTACCAAATGAATAGTGTTTTATAGGTGGAAAGGCATGAAAAATGTTACACATTGCATATGATTAATTTGTATTTTTCTTTTCAGTGCATGAATCTCATACAACGGTTAAAATTCACTAGCTGTGAGAAAGAGAATTTATTTTGTATATATAATGCGATAATTAATTATTAAATTTATATTCTCCCTAGAATAATTTATTTATATGATTAAAGTGAACAATAACATGTATCATGCATGATTGTTCCTATCTCAAATGGCTAGACATGGCAAAATGGGTCAGAATTTTTCGACCCGGCCCGAATCTGATTTTTTTGACTTGAAGCAAAAACGGGTTGACTCGTGACCCGTCCCGTATTTTTTGTAGGTCAACCCGATCAGACCTGAATTCGAACCATTTAAAAAAAATTTTTTTTGGTAAAAAAAAATAAATTAAGACAATGTTGGTTTAATTGTTTATTGTGAACTTTAAGGAAATAATTGATACATTTACATAACTGTATGCAAATTAATTGAAAGATAAATGGTTGAGCATTCTATAATAAGTAAAGATTTTTAGATATCAAATAGTAAAGTACATGTTAAGATAATCTGATTACAGTAGAGTTAAAAATATAGATTTAAAATTATAGACATGTGTGAGAAACATTCACAAGTGTGAAAATAGTGAAGTCAAAGTATCAAATTAGCATAAACTACAAATGCTTAGACCTATTTTTTAACAATTTATGTTCAAAATAAACGGCTTTTCAAAATAAATTATAATATTTCCTAGACCGTGTGTTGCTTAACAATGATATGATATTTATAAAAGAGACCATGTATAAATAAGTAAGCAATCAAACTTTAATGTATATCTCAAATTGAAATAGAGTGCCAACCACAATTGATAATAGATTATAAAATTAATTTTCAAAATTGTAAATTTCTTATATGTTTTTATTCTTTATCTAATGAGTTATCTAATAAGTCATTTGTAATTTTGTTGTATATTTTGAAATGTTGATATTGTGTAGAAATAAAACTTGTGTATTTGTTTTACTTATCTTTGTGTTATTTTGTTTTAGATAGCAATGTTAGGGTTTGTATAATTTTAAAATTATTGAATAAGTATTAATAAGTTTAACTGATTTCATTCTTGATATAAGTGGTGAATTCAAAATAATGCATTTTACATCAAGTAATTTGTTGCATAACTTTCTAAATAGCAAATACATGTTGTTTTCTTTATATAAAAAAAAAATTCATGTGAAAATACAGGTCAACCCAGCCTGCAACTCAATTGACCCGAATCTATTTTTAATCCGCTTAAAATGACCTGTTTTGACCTATAATCCGTTTGACCTGCAACCCGATTGATTTGACCTGAACCCAACCCGACCCGCCCATTTTGCCATGTCTACAAATGGCTATGGTTTGTACCATCTAAGGAGGAGGTGAATCAACAAATTTTCTGTTCAAGTTGCCCCACGTGAATGGCATGCTTTACAATTTATATGCCATGGTACTGTGGTAGCAAATTCTGAATTGAGCTATTATTTGGCTAGCCAACATATTTGCAGATGGGAACTATATATATTATATATGCAACTGATCGAGGCACAGGTTTTGCCAATATATATGGGACCTCTTATTAAAGTACTGGTGGTCTGAGCTTCCATAGCAGCATCCATATGTTGAATACTATGATATAGACAACACTGCTCTCCTTTTCTATTCAATGGTATACAAGTCATATTCTTTACGCATCTCATCGGACTGTTAATTTTCGTTTCTCTCACAACAAGGTATAAAAAAGAGAGTTGTTATGGGACTAAACTTTTGTACAATCTATTCATCAAAAAAAAAAAAAAAAAAACTTTTGTACAATCTTGATCGTTCATAATCGGTCACATGACTAACATCAGAATTGTAATAAAAGTTGTAATTTAAAAAAAAAAAAAAAAAAAAAAGCAAAAAGAACAACCCATTCAATGGTATGTGAAGCCCAACTTATGTCTACATTTTCGTACTTGGTTGGTGCCGACACAATTGTACCTCATATTTGAAAACTTTAACCGAAATGCTAGCCTCAATTGTCAGTCTGTTTGAACATCTAAATTGATAAATTCTGCTTCACACTCTCACAAGAATAAAAAAATTTGGTCAATGTCATCATCATCATCATATGCAGACATTGCACGCCATTTCGATCAGTCAATTTCATTCTGTAAACGTGAAAACTATTTAATTCTTAAATTCTCACACATATATAGATTAATCCAATTATTGTTCAACAACCCTTTTTTTATTTAATTTTATTTTTTTCCTTTTCTAGTTTCTACAAAGCCATCAATTGAAGAACTAGACTACAGCAGCACACCATTGAGTCCCATATTTTACTTGTAGCACTATTTGATTAGTTGACTTTATACTGTACACTAAAGTTATGATCCACTTTTGGTGCAAATTAAAATGGTATTGGAAATGTTACAAATCTTGAATCTTTAGAGAAAAGATTGGAAAGCTCTGTTATCGAACATGATAGAATGCTGCTGTCTATACCTTTGTCCCCTTTATTTGAATTCACCCGACCATCTCGGTTTTTTTTTTTTTCCTCTTTTTATATATATATATATATATGTATATATATTTTGGGATAGACAATTTCCCTGGAATCTTGGGCGGGCCTAACATCTTCAACCCAAACAAGATTTTGTAACTTTGAAATCCAAAAAGTTTACCAATTGATTGGATCCGAATAGCTATTATATAGTACATGGCATCAATTAGATTAGAGATGTTGTTTTTGTATGGTGGGCAATATTCCTTTCTTTTTTTGTCTTGTTTCTTTATCTTTCATAAAATTTGTTACCATTCCTTCAGAAGAAGAAGAAGAAGAACTTTGCAAATCACTGAATGGATTGAAGATCGAGCTCAACCAAGCCCAGCTTGAGTCTGATATTAGGCCTAAATTTTAAGCCCTAGTGAGCTTGGGTTAGTTTTATTGGCTGGTTCAATCCAAAGGTCTATGATTTTTCAAGGTGCTAAATTTTCCTGATCCAATCTACTTAGTCCATTAAAGTACTAAAACTTTGTACTTTAAGGCCTTCTTCTTTGGGTCATAGATCTTCACAGTAGGAACATGGACATGGGCTTGAGGGTTATACAGTCCAAACTAAAGTTATTAGCCCATCGATCTGTGGTCCGCCCAAGAAGAAAATAGCTCTGTCTCTTGATTTAGGGTTTAAGTACTGTTTCAGGCCCTGACCCAATACAAAAGGAGCAGTAGCTACCTGGTCAGACGAGAAAATAAATTTCAAAACTATAAACTTAAAAAAGAAATCCACTGCATAAACCGAATAATCCTATTATCAATAATAAAAAAAAAAAACCGAATAATCCTGTAAAGGACTAAATTTTAAATTTGATGTGAAAAGCTACTAGTTTTTTTTTTTTGGTAAAAAAAAGCTACTAGTTTTAACTTTTAAGTTTCTCTTTCAAGTAGAACGTATTTTCTGAAAAAAGATTAAGATCATTTACGTGTTTACCCAAATTGTAATATAATAAAAATATACAACAGGAGCTAGGATTTTTGTTTCAGAAAACAAATTTTAAAGTAAAATTAATACAAAAATATTAATTGATATTGATAAAAAAATAAAAAATTATATAATAATGTAATTTTTATAAAATATTTTATTAGTAAATTATAAATTATATTTTTATACATATATAGTTTAATTTTGTCAGTTGCCCTTGATAATTTTCTTATTTTGAAATTGTTGCATATATAGTTTTGGACAAGGTTTCAAAACCTTTCAAACTCCTCCTATATTTTTTTTTGAATGTAAATTTAAAAAATGACGAAAATAAACTTTTGGTCCCTATATTTTGGGCAGATTCCCATTTTTATCCCTATTTTAATTTTGCTACTATTTCAGTCCCTAAAAATAGAAAATCAATTCTATTTTGGTCCCTACCGTTAACCCACTAATAGAAAACTACGTGGCAGAAGAAGTGCCTTGCTTGCTGACATGACACTGATGTGGCCATTAAAATATTATTAAAAAAATTATTTGGCATTTTTTAAATGTCACGTTAGATCTAAATTAATAAAAAATAGTCAGATTAGAAAAATCATGAAAAAATTTTAAAAGAAACATTAATCTAATTAATTAATTTTTTTTGTAAGAACATTTCTTCTTTCCCCATAATATGAACTTCATGTTCTTCCCCAGCAAACAAACTAGTGTGGGCACCACCAATCTTCCTCCTAAAACAAAAGGGGGAGTACGCCTCGGTTAAGTGGACCCGGGCGGAAAAAAGATGAAATCGCCACCTAGATTAGGTCTAAGGAACCATTCATATAGTGCCTTTACATGGAAGGACTGATCTTATTACCAGAGTAAGGGTTCAGAGTTTAGATACGATTTTAGGAAGGTGTTAGGCACCTAAAGCCGCTCGACCTGTGGGTTGGTTTCTACTCACTCTGTCTTACGTCTTAATCTCATTAAAGGCACATTCAACATTGTATTCTATATACTCTCTCTCTCTCTCTCTCTCACACACACACACACACACACACACACACACACACACACACATACATCTAACAATCAACATGGCATTAATCATTCCAAAACCCTAACATACAACTATCATGCTAATCCACATCAAACCTAGCGTACATATATCATTCAAGGCAGCAAACAAATCATGGCAGAAACATGGTAGCAATTAAACAAACATGTTTATCATATTTAAAGCATGACACATAGACTTTGCATATACATATTCATCAAGGAAACATCAAGGTCACGTAACAAACAAATGCATGATCTTGTGAAATGCATGACTCACTTTTACTTACATCGCTGCACCACAATACCTATGCATCAATGCATGGACATTTGAATGCTTATAGCATATCAAAGTAAGAAAATTAGAGAAAAATCTAATCTAACATGTTAAGGACAAATAAGTAATCAAACAGAGAAACAAAAACTCAAAAACATAAAAGGGGTGAGAACAGAAGCATCAATGCATAAAAGAAAAGAAGAAACAGAAGAAGAAAGAAGCAAATCAGGGTTTCTACGCTTAAGTACGTGTACGCATACATAGGCATGTGTATGCATACTTTGAGCCTGCGTACGCATGCAGGAAGCATGCGCACGCAGACATGCCCTAGAACCCTAACCTAGAAACACAAAAACACAGAAACAGAGCAGAAATGAAAACTAAAGAAACTAACAACCTAACATGCTTTAAAACAGAAAACTACTAAACCCTAGGCTATCTAAACATGTTATAACACAAACAAAGTAAGAAAAACCAAAAGAATACCGAATTAAAATAGAGAAATGAAATGAAAAGAAAAGGGTTAGAACTTGATACCTCAAACAAGAAGCTTTTCAAGCTTGATTTTGACCTTTCCCCTCAGTCAATCTATTCAAAATCAAGTACAAAAGTGATTAGTAATCTTAAAACTCGAAGATCAAGACTAGAAAAAGGTTCCTAATCAAAAAAAAAAAAAAAAAAAAAAAAATTTGACTTGAGTATATTTTATGAAAAACTCCCTCTTTGATTCACTATTTCTAGTGAATTTTAGGTTTTCCCTTAGGATTTTCCGTGTGTTGAAAAGGTACCATGTATGAATTTTTATATTGAGAAAATAGGGGTTTGGAACAGCTCTCAAATGATGTAGGATTCATTCCAAACTTCAGTATTTAATGTAGAAAACTTGCTTTTCATAGCTTCTGGAACCTTAGTTGCGTACGTAGGCCCATGTATGCATACGCATACATCAAACTTGCGTACGCATAAGTGGTCATTATTTTCCAAAAATAGCTTTATTTTATTCATAAAAAGTTATATTTTCCATCAAACCTTCCTTAAGTCAATTTATAATTTGATTGTGCCCTAAACCAACCTTGGGCTTTAGAATTTTACCATTATTGGAGAATGGAGGCTCGAGTCATAAGGGGTACAAAATGCGGTGTCTACAATTAGCAAACCCAACAATTTTATTAGGAAACAAACACACAAAAAACCAAAAAATTCAGCTCAAAAACAAAATCATAAATCTCAAAACCACCATTTTCTCAAACCCTAGCAAAATCATCAATCCCAAAGCTCCAAAGTACCAAATCAATCCAAAAATACAACACAACAAACCCCAAAAAAAAAAAAAAAATCTCAAACCCAAAAAAACCCATCTCAAGCAAGTCAAACCTAGCAAACCCACCTCAAGCCACTGCCATTGATCATTCACCAATGAACAAATCAGACCACCAGTCACCATCACTGCCATCGATCAGTCACCAATGGATACATCAAGCCACTGCAACCCACGCCAACAACAAACCTAACCAAAATGGAATTGGTAACCAATTAGCCTACACTTTCTCCGCCCAACAACCAAAACAAAAAACTTGATCAAACCCATTACGATTTCACAAAATCTACACACGACCCACATCTCCAACAACTAAGTCTCTCCAAAAAAACATTATCTTTAGCTCTCTTAGTCATTTAATCAAATACCAATTACCTTAATTAAAAAAAAAATTAAGTTAAAAGTTTTTCAGTGAGAGCAAGTACCCGAAATTAAGGGAGGAAGACTTGGAGAGCTCCGCAGTGACCACTAACTTAAGCTTTCTCTTCAAGCAATCCTTCTTACTTTGCAACTCAAGCTTGGTACTATCACTATCCCAGAATTGAGATAGCTTAGAGATGTATAACAGATAGTACATGCCTTCTTAGAGCAGCGAGGGCCCCGAAAGTCACAATACAAGATTAAGGAGGGGTGCCAGTAGAGGCCACGGGGGTGACAGTGTCAGAATTGCATGAAATTTGGCAGGTTGAGGGAAATGACATTCTGATCCAGATTCAAATTATTTCGATAAAGTCTCGAAAACAATGTTTTTGCTATTTATAGTAATATTTTTTTTTTCATAATAACTTTTTAGTTAAAAATTCAGAATAAGATCTCATTTGTTTTGGGACGACCCTTAAGGTTAATAGTTTATGATTTTGCATTTAACTCAATTTTAATATTTTTGTTAAAATTTGGTATTTTGCCACCTAATCTCGTAACCAGTGCAAATCAGAGTTTCAGACATTTCTTAATTGTCCTAGGGTTTTAATTTTCTAGTATTTATATGTTTTGTAACCATCAAAGCAAATCAGATTATTATTAATAAAACTGCAGAGTTTCTTTCAAACTTTTCTCAGGTGGATTCTAGTTTATCTCCTTATGGATTCAGGGAACCCCTCGTGGATTCGGGGAACCCTTCGTGGATTCGAGGTTTACTACCCAGAAACTAACAGTTTAGTTTCTGTCCATCAAAGAGAGTATCATGTGTGCTTTCTTTGGGCTTTTGCAGCATCACTTAGAGTTAGAGACCCAAAATTGCGAAGAAACTATAGCTGACGATGACGATGACATTTCGGTGGCCGGAGCAGAGATGTTCATGTCGACGACGACGATAGCCACTTGGCACAAATAGCAACATGTCAAAGAGAAAGCCAACCCCCACCCACCACTAGACCGACCACCACTTCGCAACCATTACCATTGATCTTAGCCCATTTCTTTCTCTAAACCCAGATCCTAAAGAGAGAGAGAGAGAGAGAGAGAGAGAGAGAGAGAGAGAGAGAGCTTTGTTGGGGACCATCTTTAACAAAATGCCCAATGGCAGAAGAAGCCCAACAATAAGGGAAATGAGAGAAAATGAGATCAGTAAGAGGTAAAGACAATGTAAATGGGTCAAGGAAGCCCAAGGAAAAAGGTAACAAACCTAATTGGTTAACGTGGTAGGAATTGTAGCCAGTAGGCTCATGGGATCAATAAGAGGTAAAGGCAAAGTAAATCGGCCAGAGAAGCCCAAGGAAAAAGGTAATAAACCCAATGGGCCAACGTGGTAGGAATGGCAGCCAGTAGGCCCATGGGATCAATAAGAGGTAAAGTCAAAGTAAATAGGCCAGGGAAGCCCGAGGAAAGAGGTAATAAACCCAATAGGCCAACGTGGCAGGAAGGGCAGCTAGCAGGCTCGTAGGCATGGCAAGAAGAGGAACAGCAAAAGTAAAAGTCCAATGGGCTAGTTGGGCAGGAGCTTCTACCTAAGCAGTTCCCAGCCCATGGGGGAATAAAGGGAGGTAGTGCAAGCCGAAAAGCCTACACATCCTCTATGTTGTGGAAGATAGGCACGAACCAAGTACACGCAGCAGAACAAGACAATGGAAGAACGGCATGAACGGTGTGTGAATAAAAGAAGACAAACCAGAGGATAGTGGAATGTACACAAAGGCCAGGACACCACCTACTTGTACCTAGCCAATACAGGAGAGGTGGGCCGTTGGTCAAAGGATTTAGAGGGTATGGTTTGGTGGTGGGGAGAAAAGAAGTCTATTTTAAGGATCTTGTTGAGGTTTTTTTTTTGGAGAAATGCCTTATTGGGATGGCATTTCACCCAAAAGAGGTAAGCATGGCTAGGGCCACTTTGATGCATGCCATAGGGGTAAGTGTAGTGGGAGCCTCTAGTCTTTATCCATTGAAGGTAAGGTAGAAATTGGGGAAGGAAGAAACAAAATAAGGAATTTTGTTTGGGAATGGAGAAGGGTGCAGCAAGCACACTCTGAGTAGAGGTAGTGGCTGAGCAACCAATGGGTTAGTGGGCAAGCCTAGAGAAATGCCCACAAGAAACCGAAAATGGTTAGTGAAGCCCTAGGGACAAAAGGAAGAAATCCCATAGAATTAAGAGGTTTAAAAAGGATGAGAGGTAGCTAGGAAGGAACAATAGAACATGGAGGGAAGGTGAAAAAGAAAAGAGTAAGAGAGAAATTGAGAGCCAGAGAACAAAAAGAAAACTAAGTAGTAAAAAAAGAGAGAATCAAAACATGGCAGAAGTAGGGGCATGCATCAATAGACCATCTTTTTTCTCCCTCATAACATTCCCACTCTCTGAAACTCTGTGAAATCGGAATCCAAAACCATTTAGGCCCTTTCTTTAGCATGGTTAACTTCAATGGCAGAAGTCTGTAATGGGTTATCTGTATTGGAGTTAGGTTCCCTTTTTGGACCCATTCCTCTTGAGAAATCCTTAGCTTCTTTGACACCTCCGTTCTTATTCTTTTCTCTTTGTGTTACGGTGCTTTACGTTAATGAATATTCTGCTATGATATCTTTTTACTCTTTTTGTTGTATTAGCTATTTTATCTGCTGTGTTAGTTATTCTGCTGTATTAGTTAGCTTGTCTGTGGTATTAGTCATCTTTTGCTATTCTGCTGTAACCCTTTCATTTAGCATATTTTATTATATGAGCAAATCTTCTGCGTTGTCCTTTATTTTGTAAGACAGTTATACCATCTTAACCATATTTGCCGTGTCCAGCCTACCATATCATCACCAAGTTGTCTTAACATTGGGCATACTTGGCGTTTGGCCGCCCTTGATTTGCGTGCCGAACCTTGAAAAATCTAAAAATATTATTTTCTCTTCATGGGATTGCGAGAACATCTAGAATGACGTGGCACAACCCATTCAGACACTAGAGCACCCAAAGTGCCTTTTTCAACTAAAATGACCAAAATGCCCCTAATAAACCCTGGGTCAACCGAAGATCAAACAAGGTCTAAATACACAAAAAATGACACTTTTCATGGTTTTCCATCAAACCTGAACTTCTCGGAGATTTTTGGCTACTTTGGCTAAGTTTGACTCAAAGTTGATCTTGGGTGGGCCTAAAAACCCAAATTTTGATCTGGTCGTCAGAAAGGGTTGAAACAAATGCCATTGCGAAGATTATAAAATTTTCATTCCAACGACTGTTCATGGGTCAAAATCGGAGTTAGAATGATTGAGATATCACAAAAACCGGGATAATGCACCGATCGATGCACTGCTAACTTCCGGGAGCTATAACTTTTGATTCGATAGTTTGATTTTCAAGTTCCATACCTTTTCAGAAACAGGAAGTCATGATCTTTTCAGGGGTTTCAAGATCAACCCGATCAAGGACCGTTTGAAGGTGGTGGCCCTTGAAGGGACGTTGCCTTGAAAATCGTTCCGAGGCTATAAAAGGCCCCAGGCACCCTTCAGCTCAAAAAAAAAAGAAGACTTTCCCTTAGTTCTGCTCTCTGCTTGAACATCTTCTACACATTTTTTCTCTTTTCCAAACACAAAGAACTCACAAAAGACACATTAAAGCTTCTTGATTCTTCTCTTTTCACCAAAAGCACAAGGTATTGTTCTTATACCCAATCTTCTTCTTCTTAGTTCTACATCTAAGATTTGGGGTTTAGGGGTGTGGGTGTAGCTTTCTAGCTACTATCCACACTCCTAACCTTCTAAATCTATTTCTAGCTTTTATCTTGCTCTTTTTGCTCGAATAACATGATTTATTGCTTTCCCTAGTATGTTTCTTGCCTTATTTTTGTTTCTAGCCTAAATTTCCATGCTTTCTATTCTTTTTTCCATGTTTCATGCTTAGATCTACATCATCACATGCTTATATGTTTAGATCTACATGCTTTATACCCTATGCCATGCTTTCCTATGTTTTGTTCCTCTTTTTGTTCTAGGTTGATGTTAGGGTTACATGTTCACATGTTTGTATGATGTTGTTGGCTGCGCCTTGCTTGAATCTATGTGTTTATTTCCATGATATATGGTTAGATCCGTGCCTTTACATGCTTATATGCTTGGATTCATGTTCTTCCATGTCTAGGTGCTAAGTTTCTACATGTTTACATGCATGTTTCTACGCCTATTTGTCTAGATCAGTGTTTTCACATGCTTGTGTGCCTAGACCTAGGCCTTGTTTGTCATGCCACGTGATACTGTAGCCCTTTCATCACTTTTGTCTTTCTTTCTTGTGTTTTGACCTAATAGTTAGGTCCCGATCTAGACCCTATGGCCTTTGTCATCGTCCATACACCAAGGCCCACATAAAAGGGTTTGGATCACCTTATTTGCATGTCTATGCTTGCTTGCCTCTATGCTTTATGTTTGCGTTAGCCTCTCTAGTTCTAGGGTTTGCTACGCTTGACACCCTTAGCGGGTATGTGGTTGTGTGGTTACATCTGACGCCCATGTGGCATTGTTTGGATGTGACCATTTGGGATGCATCTCTATAATGCCAGTTGCTTCGTGCATACCTTTCCCCTTTTACGCTCCATGCGATGATGTGCTTACCATGCTTGTTTGTGCCACCCATTGGCTTTCTATGCATCTTTACACGCTTGCTTATATGTCTATGCATGATCTTGCTTGCTAGTGTGTTGTCCATGCTTCAACACAATGACGCTATAGACACTTGATCTAAACCTACATTTGTCCCTCGCGGACACCACCTTTTGTTTGCTTGCTTGCTTGCTTTGTTTGCCTTTTTGCTTGTTTGCTTGCTATCTTGCTTGTTTGCCTTATCGCTTGTTTGCTCATATCCTTGTTTCTATGCTTGCCATATTTATCATGCGTACCTGTTTTATGCCTTTTCATATGTTCTTTGGATTTTTTCCTTCCATTGCTTGTTTGCTGGTTTCTTGTTTTTGCCTTTGCATGTACATACATGGATTGAGGACGCATGGAGCTAGGGCACGATTTCTCGAGCGCAAGCAAAATGGGCGCGGGTGCGAGCATGACAATATAAGTCGAGTGGCTGTGTTCAGTAGGTTTAGGGGTTTAGCTTATCCCATTTGTTCATGTACTCTTTTAAACCCTCTACCTTCCTCCCCCCTTTCTCTTTTAGATGGTTTGTATTAGGTATATCATGCTATGTACCATTTGTCCTCATCTCTAGAGTATGGCGACCTCTATTTACTTTATTACACCTATATTTTGGGTCATGCTCTAGGGATGTAGGCGTTTACTTTCTTGCTCTGTGTGCTTGCATTATGCGTGATGTATGTATATATATACCTGCTCGCTCCTTTCAGTGTGATTGTCACAGTCTGTGTCACCTAAGGCAAGACGATGTCTAATTTCCGCCGCGAAAATAAGGTGACATGTCGCTAGATTTTCATCGTGGAAATCTGGTACTTTGCCTGAATGCTTTAGAAAAGTATAGATTGAGACCACATCTATTCAAAAGCCAAACCTTAAAACCCCCATACATGTAAAGGCCCGAAAGCCAATGCCAAAATCATATTTTTTAATGTCAATTTTCGAAAATTAAGGTTTTATCAAAACAAAGGACTGTCCTTGGACAGACATTGTGGGGTGCTTAACACCTTCTCCATACGTAACCAAACTTTTGGACTCAAGAATTAAGATTTTTTTTCCGTTCACATTAGATTAGGAAAAATGCTCTTTTTCTTAGCCTAGGATTGGTAATAAAATCAACTAGAAACAGGTGACCAATCACACCTTAGAAAAACCCAATGATTGGTGGCGACTCCACTTACCTTTGGTAATCCCTTAAAATTTGGCCCAGATTCCTGCCACAACGCCAAAGGTAGACCTACCTTCCTCCACTAAGAGAGAGAGAGCACCCGAAGCCCCGCGCGAACCGCGCCACACACACCACACAAGTGCACACACACCCATATCATTAGAGGAGGGGCCTCCAACGGGCCCGCGCGCGCGCGGAAGAGTCGCCATGGCGGGTGGTTGAGCGAAGGCCCACGACGGCAGCGGTTTTTCTACTACCGTTTTTGAGGCCGGGCGTCGACACTTGGCTTAGCATACAAGCTGGCCTACGGTGTAACTCATAAGGGGCCAATCCCGAATCCCTTACCCATCAACTCATAAGCCTTGGTGTAGCAGACGGGCCTAAGCCTATTAATGTAAAAAGGCCCCCACAAGCTTTAGACGAGAGAGAGCTTCAATCCTTTTCTTTTTTGGTGAACAGAGAGCTTCAATATTTAAAACTAAAAAAAATAAATTTTTTGTTTGTTTTTGATTTTTTAAAATTAAAATTAAAATTGAGGAAGTAATTTTTTTTTTGTTTTAATTTTTTATTAATTTAAATTTGACGTGGCATTTAAAAAATGCCAAATAATTTTTTTAATAATATTTTAATGGCCACGTCAGCGCCATGTCAGCAAGTAGGGCACTCTATCTGCCTCGTAGGAGTTTTCAGTTAGTGGGTTGACCGTAGGGACCCAAATAGAATTGATTTTCTGTTTTTAGGGACTGAAATGATAATAAAATCAAAATAGGGACCAAAATGGGAATCGGCTCAAAATGTAGGGACTAAAAGTGTAATTTCGCCTAAAAAGATATAGGAGGAGTTTGAAAAGTTTTTCTTCAAACTAGTCAAGTTTGAATAGAAACCTTTTCCTGTAGTTTCTTCATTTTCAAGAAACTTGTTGCCCAATTGGCATCTCAACGTAGAAATTTAGTGTTTAAATCCTCCACCCTATTGTAACTATCAAATTATTATTATTATTATTATTATTTTTTAAATGGGTCTTAAATATATATATATATATATATATATTTGTATGACACCAAGTAATAATTTATCGATTGGTCTTCCATTTGATTATGAAATAGATTTTAAACAATGTTCAATGTCGGAAAAAAGAAAGCCCTTTCTATAATAGTTGTTGCAATTAATAAGACCAATCCAAATCCCAATGTTGCTTTGAAACTTCAATCAACTTCATAGCATTCATAATATCTTGATACTTTTGTTATAATGCTTGCACTCATGATATCTTGATATATTTGTTGTAATGCTTGTGACAACTTGTTACTTATGCCAAACACACCTTTCATTACTTATGCCAAATAAGATATTAGCTTATACTCTATGTTTATAATATAAACTGTCTTATCTTACACAAAAGTTTCAATCACATCAATTATATTAATTATATATAGAAGAAAACAGGTCAATAAGACTATTGAGGGTGTTTTGTTACACTTCTTGTACCTTAGACACGTATCTTGATGTTCTTAGACAATGTTTAGTCTAGACTTTTTCTAAGATTGAAGTTGGGCCTAACGCTCTGCAGAATGGGCTCTAAGGTACCATTCCACCGCTGCTAGTTTGTGTTCAAAAGTTGAGTCCAAAGTCCAAGGGAAGGCGCTGCAAAATGGACTTATTCTCCATTTCTACTGCAGAGGGAACATTTCCCCAGTTTTTGCCACGAAACTGACTTATCTTAACTTTCTGCTGTGCAATAAAGTTTTCTGCACTTTTCTGCAGTGTGAGCGACCTTTGTCCATCTCTACTACAAAAGGAACATTATTCTAGCTTCTACTACGGAACTAACTTTCCTTAACTTTCTGCTGTGCAATAAAGTTTTATGCACTTTTCTGCAACGAGAATGACTACTCTTTATTTTTTTTTGCAGAAAATATTTCTTCACTCCCTACACATAAACAACTCTAAAACCCAAAGAAAATACCCATCAAGCAAACGTTAGTTTACATGGGTTAGTGTAATCTCAAGTACACACACACACACACACACACACACACACATACATATACATATATTTGTATATATACTTATACGTATTCGCATATAAATATGTAAAATGTAATCTGCAGAATATTGACTGCAATTTATACACATATAAGTATGATAGAATAATAGTTAAAGCTAAACACACTAATACATGTGTCAACGAAGAATATGTAAAGTTTTTGCCAGCATAATCATGAATTAAAAGAATAATGTTTTCAGTAGGATAATGATTAAGAGAGCTTAACTCCAACTCACACAACCTTGTTACCTAATTAGGCTACAAAGTTGAGTGGTTTGGAATGTGACTCATATTAGTCATCCTTTGGAGATTGCAAAGAGTGGGTTTGCTGAAGAGAGAGGGAAAAGATAGTCTATTGATGCGTTCCCCTATTTCTGCCATGTTTTCTCTCTTCTTTTTACCACTTTTTTTCTTTCTTTATTTCTCTCTGTTCTTTTTACTCTTAGTTTCTTACTGCTATCTTGGTGTGGGTTGTTCCCCCCCACCACCCCCCCCTCGCGCGCTTTCATCTATGGCTACTCCTAGGGCTTCACCAACTGCTTTTGGTTTGTTGTGAGAATTTTTTCAGGACTGTCCACCAACCCATTGCTTACTTGTCCACCACCACTGCTCAGTACGCATTTGCTGCACCATTTCTTGTTTCATGAAAAAATTCCTCTTTGTTTGGTTTTGCTGTAAGATTCTACCTTTTAGTTCCAAACGGATAAGAATTTGGGTTTTTCCTCACCTACCTCTATAGCATGCATCAAATGATCCCAGCCATTTACTACCTTTTTTGGGTAAGATACTATCCCGTCAGGGTATATTCCCAAAAGAAGTCACGGCTAGAAATTAAATATAGACCCCTTTTCCCCTCACCACTAAACCACATCTTTTGAATCCCTTGACTGTAGGCCCACCTCCCTTGTATTGGTTGGGTACAGGTTGGTGGTGCTTCGACCCTTGTGTACTTGTTTCACTATCCTCTATTTTTGTCTTCTTTCATTCCCACGCTGTTTTCGCTGTAGCAAATTGATTTTGTTTTGTTCTCCTGCGTTTCTTTTTTGCATGTGTTTATCTTCTGTGGAAGAAAGTATAGGCTCTTGGGCTTGCCTTGTTTTCTTTTGTCTTTTCTCTGATTTTTTTTTCTTTCTCCTTTACGCGTTTTCTGCCGCTAGCTTTGTCTTTTTTCTTCATGCGTTTCCTATTGTGTTCATTATTTCCTTTTGTTTGGCTTTCCTTCATGCAGTTCCTGCTGCTGACACTTTCTGTTGTTCCTTGTTTCTTTTCATCGTGTCTCTTCATATTAGTTTTCACTCCTACCCTTTTATACAAAAGGATTTAGGCCTTTGTGGGCCTGTGGTGGACCTTTTCTAGAAGCTGGGCTGCATCCTACTGCACTGAGGCCCAAGTATTCTGGGTAGGAGAGTCAGGACCGGTCCAATTGCAACTCACCTTGATCTGGCTTATGCACAAAATATGCCCCTTCTTGCTAAAACTTTGGTCACATGCCCATGGCAGGCGTAGCTGTCATAACAAAGATACGATAAATAGAAGATAATAAAAGTAATATGTTTGGTGTTAGACAAAGTAAAATAAAGGATCCTTAATTAAAATGAAGAATGTAATAGTAGAAAACACATCATAAATGGAATGACAGAAAATAGAAGGGAAATAATAATAATTGCATTAAAGAAGGAAAAGATTAGTCTGCCGTGTCAAGTTGCATTATGGAACTAAGACTAAGGAGGGAACCACTTCCTCAATTGGAATAATCTCTCAGAAAGATCCTGCCGTAGAAATTATTCACTTTGAGGGAACATGCCTGAATGGCTTATGCATAAAAAAATCCTTTACCCTCAACAGAGAGTAGGCTTTTAGAGGGAGAGAAGTGATTAGCCTACTGGTGCATGCCTGCCATATTATATATATATTTTCTGATTCTTGTTTTTCTTTTCTTTTCTTAGTATTTGCTCGTGTAGTGTGATGGTGATGCTGTGATTCTTTTTTAGTGATTGCCACTGTTCCCCCTTTGATGATGTTACTGTGCACGGCAAGGACCCTTTATATATTGTTTGCCATGATTGCTTTTTACCATTTTATCCTTTAACTACTTTTGTTTGGATTAAGGTGTCTTTCCCTATTACCCACTGGTTTGTTAGCTGCCCAGCCATCACCACTTATCTGTGCTGGTTATGCCACTACCCATTACCAGACAAAGAAAACTCTTTTGTTTGCTTGCTCACTGTGGCATACTTATCCTCCACGGTATAGGTATTCTCTCTTGCTATCCCTCATGGCATACACCTAGTGATTCCAGCTCATCCTTCCTCTTTTGCGTGGTATGTTATCTAAGTAGGACATTTCCTCCAAAAGAGTTTAAGCGGGAACCCTAAAATAGGCTTTTTCCTTCTCCCCACCACTAGACCATACCCTCTCTTACCTCTGACCCATGATCTACCACCCCTGTATTGGCTGGGTACAGGTTGGTAGTGCTTGGGCCTTGTGCATGCTTCACTTCCATGTATGTTCAAAGCTTGTCTGCTGTTTATGCATTTGCCATGGATTGGAAGTTCGTCTGTGCGTTCTGCCGCTCATTCTTGACCTCTTATGGCGTGAATTGTCTTTTATTTTTCCATTCTTTATTGGCTCGCTCCTTTCAAGGGCTGGGCCTTGCCTAATTGTGGGTTTTCCCTTCTTGAGCCTATGCTTTGTTCCTTCCGTAGTCTTGTGGCCATTTCTGTTGTATCACTCTATTATTCCTGCTGTGGTGTTATTTGACCCATGTTTGCTAGGCCTCTTTCTGGCTTACTGCGTATTCTTCTCTTCATTGGTCACAATGTCTCAGTTTAGCCATTGGGCTTATACTCATGCTATTTTTGGGCTTTCTTGACCTATTACATTGCTTGTAGGCTCCTTTGGCCCATTTCTTTCTCCTTGGGCATCCTTGGCCCATTTGCTTTTCTTGGGCATTCTTGGCTCTTTTTCTAATTCTGCGTTCCCATGGACTTTTACTAACTCTTTTGGGTTTCCTTGGCCTAATTACTTTATTCTTCATCCTTGGGGCTCATAGGCTTTTTATCAATCCCTTACTTTCTTACTTCATTACTTCAGGCCTGCTGTGGCCCATTCTTACTTTTCTATATCACATAATACCCATAGGTTTACTACTTCTTTCTTTGGGCTCCTCTAGGCCCATTCGCTTTCCTCAAGGCCCATTTATTTACTTTATTGGCCTATGATCCATTATTCCTACCATTCAGACCTAATGTTTTTTTTATTTTTTTATTATCAATCTATTAACTCTTTTCTGCCCATATTGTTGGGCTTTTTCCTACTGTTGAGCTTTTCAAAATGAGCATCAATAGGGGCAAATAATGTTTATTGGATCAAAAGGGTCTTGGACCCAATTTGCCTTGATTTGCCGAAGCCATTTTGCTGAAGAACTATATTCTATTGCAGGTTTGTATTCTGCTGCAGATCACTTTCCCTTGCATTTCTTAGCGTAAGTCTAGGCTTTTATTTCTTCTTTGTTTTCTTTGGGCCTTTCTTGCTCTTCGATCTTTTTGGTGGGCATTTGGGCCTTGCTTTTTATTGGGCTTTCTTTTTCATGGGCTTTTGGGCCTTGGTTTTTGTTAGGCGTTCCTCCTTAGGGACTTTTGGGTACGGATTTGCAACTCAACAAAGACTAACAAATGGACCTTAGTGAAAATTCCAACGTGTATTAATTACCAAGTCTTTTTTATATATTTCTTTTGTTTCAAGCCTCGATTTGCTGATCTTTCATTATTTCGTAGTGTTTCTATAACTTGAACAATATGTTTAATTTTCACGAAGAATATCTTGATGTTTGCATGATACTCCAACAACATTAAATACACCTGTAGCCAAGCTAAAAATAAATTTATAATTTGGATGTGAATTTTTGCAACTAATATTAGTTGAAGCTGGAGTGCAAAGTAACGAATATAATAATAAGTAGATGGATAATCATCCAAAAAGTGTTTTCTTTTTTTTCAATCTATTCAACTCACATTACATATTGTTTGCTCCATTATCTATTCTTGTCCCCACAATATGCTAATATTTAAACCATGCTTGTGAATATCTTGAGATTCATTGTAGCCATGAAACGCTAATCATTGTTGTTATAGAACGTAAATACAATCTAGTAACACGTTTAAACGAGTTCAAAACTTTTTTAGGCGTGATTTTTTTGCTCGCATATATTTTTTTGAAAGCTCTGATTTTTTTATAAAAAAAATAAAAATAAAACTTAACATTTTCTTTAGGGCTTTATATTATGTTCGCTATAATAATCCTAAACGAATGTAGCTTCTCTTTTTTTTTTTCCCCATTTTTGAAATCCTATAATAAAAAAGAGTCTTCATATACATTATCACCGGTGTCAGTTTGAAAAAGATAACAATTCAAGCAATATAATATGTAACATCTTCTATAATTTTATATTCCAACCAACTAGTATGTTCTTTGAATCAAGCTAGATTAAATTAACAGCAATACTTTGCCAAGTGACTTTGTGAAAAAAAAAGAGGTTAATTGGTTGACAAAACCCCTTATGCAGATATGTTTTTTGAATTTGATCTCATCATTACCATTGTAATCCAGAATTGTCCATCCTAAAAAAGGAGTTGTAAGAAAATTTGTAAAATATACCTCGATACAAGTCTATTTAGAATTTGATTTGGACACATTATTATGTTCCAACAGTTCAAGTCTCTTCGTAATTTCAAATAGCCACACTATTTTGCCGTAATTATATAATGGTAACCATACCGTTAATAGCCGATACAATTTTGAAGACAATACAACCGAGCAGAAAGCTATATATCGAATTTGGTAACATAAATGTGAAGAATAAAAATATGAATTTCACTAACTGATCACTTGTTCATCCCAATGTCACTTTTCATGACCAAATAAAATGACCAAGCTGTTGTTAATAAACCTAGACAACATCAACACTCAAGCTTCTATGTCTATGAACCACATGAAAAGACAAAGCATAATAGAAAAGAAGTAAAAAAAAAAGAAAAAAAAAAAAGAAAAAAAAGAAATGAAGAAGAAGATGAAGAAGAAGAGAAGAGGAAGAGGAAGAAAAGAATTATGATTACAGCCTTTACAAATGAATAGATCACTCATCAGAACCTCCCAATACATTAACCATTACCTTCATGGCTCTCACTCTCATTTGTAAAGACAAAATGTAATCAGCTGTCTCTTGAAAGAGTCCATCCAAGCCCATGGACTCACTGTTCGGAATGAGCCTCTTCAAGGTTCTAACCCTTCTCACAATCCCATTCGCCGGCTTTTTTGAACCTAGACGTGCCACACTCTTCATCAAAATCCTCGTTGCTCTCTTGCTCTTAACATGTCCTCCTCCATTTTTACTCATAACCCTTTGCTTCTTCACTTGCCAACTTCTCTTATTGGCTTGGGCTCCCATATGTTTGCTACACAAAGACCCTTTTGCACTGCAACTTTGCTCATGATCATTTCCTTGAAGCAGACCCTTCATATCAAGGGAAACAAGGAGGGATTGTGGAGAAACTCCCATATTTCAAAAATTTCAATCGAACTTTGAACACTTTTAAGCACACACCGTACAACTTTAGTTGCCTAGATAGCTAGCTAGACAATACCCCTATAGCCCAAATGTCACAATGAGTGCTTTTATATGGTGACTTGGGACATGGGTAGGTGGCCATTGAGGATAACATAACACACACAAATTGTTTAAAAAAAAAAGCTGGGGACCACATAGACAATTTCATAGAAGGAGTCCAAGAGAATGGGATACAATACATGAATAATAGAGAGCCGAGTGTACCAAAGATGTTGCTTGTGTCATTGGGCATGTTCTCCAACTCAATCCACATGCACCCACATGATTCTTCTTCACCACCCAACCCCCCTAAGCCACCACCTTTCATCACACACCTCCATCTCTCATGAAAACACCCTGGATTATTCCTCCCCCACTTTCTAAATTCAATGCATATATAAATGTGAAATTATGGTCCCCTTAATTTCCTCCTTCCAGCTCGATAAACATAGCGATGAAAATTTATAGGCCTCTAGGGTTTCTGGTGGTTATAGCCATGTTTCCAAACAGGAAACCTATATATGAAAACTATTATAAATTATAGGGCTTACTTGGCAATATTTGTGTTCAGAATAGTGGACAATTCAGATCTTAATGTTGGGATAAGGTAGATTTTCTTCTGACATTCATGAACCCCATTTTTTTCTCATCAAAATTATGATTGTTTTCCTAAACACCGATCTAATAAATCATGTTCTAACATGTCTGGTTCATAGTACGGCGACGAACATAGATAAACTTTAAAACAATCATCTTTGTCAGTGATATACTTTGGAAGAGATCCCAGGTTTAACATTAATGTAGAATCTTTTTTTTGTTTTTTCCTTGTTTTCTGGACAACAAAACACTGTGATTTTAGGCACGTTATCACAAATACATTCTCTTATTATTACAAAATTCATTTATGTTTTCAGAAAATGAAAAAAAAAAAAATATCAAGAACACAAATATTTTCGGGAATTATTGATTTTTTCTAATTATTGCTTGCTACCTATTCTAGTTTTGGACAGAATTACTGGTGGTGGTTCATGACTTGAAGGTATAGTTTCTTTCGTTCCTCTGCTTTTTCACAATAGCATGAGCTCAAGAACATGCAAGCACATGCACTTGTAGTAAGTGCTACGTCTACTAAGTAAATAAAACAAATGGCTATTTCTCTGGCTAACATATATCTAAGTCTATGGATCGTATGGTCTTAAAGCCATATGTCCTTACTGGATCTTTGGAACAGTGGGGCTTTTCACTTTAATTGTTTGTGTTGCATGTAATAGTAATACAGGTAGGAAGGAGTGTGTTGTATTTTTAGGATGTTCTTTTCATGTATTTCCCTTGGTTGGTACGTATTTATTTAATTTTCTTCTATTTACTGGTAAACACAAACAAAGTGTAAGACGGCTGTGCACATGCGTGGATGAAACTCTAGCTAATTATAGTCATGCATTATTGACGAACTTTCTCTTTAGTATAGTATTTTATATCCAATACATTATAAAACACATGCTACATTTCTTTCTTTAAATACTAAATCATAACCTATTGGTAAACCATTAGTTTATGATTTTCTTTCTCTTTTCCTTTTCTTTTTCTTTTTTAATAATTCAATTACAATCTTGATGAATTTAAACTTTAAATGTTTATGTTAAAAAATACTAAAAGATGCTAATTGAACTATAAGACTCTAAGGCTTTTTCCGTACTTCCTCAACCAAACTATTAGTAGAGAGGAGTTAAATCCAAGAATAGAGGACCTAAAGAGAAAATTCTCACAAAAGTGAATGAAAAAACACATACATGATATTGAGAAAGTATCTACACTAATTGAACCCCATGTCGTAGAATAAAAAAATTAAAAGGATTTTTCCATTTGAAATGAGTTCTCACTATTTTTTAAATGAAATATAGATGATCTTATCTTGGTTTAATGGAAGCTTGTGCTAAATATTTGATGAAAAAAATTCCATTAAACTTAACTAGGTGGCAAAAGGTGGCTCTACCATCATTAATAATAATATTAATTTCTAGCTAGGATTATAATTTTTAATCCAAATCTCGTGTACAAACGGACCATACCATGTGCCAAAGAATGAAGAAGCAGAGAGGAAGCCCTAATGAATAGTTGTGGGCCTAAGTGGCCCATAATGGTTACACACACGATGCACACTACTTTCCTTTACGTTTTCATGGAATCAAGGAGTGAGCCATGTTCTCCATGTGCCTGGAAATACTAATTTTAATTAGAAAACGTTTTTAGGTTTTAAATGGCTAATTTTGTCAATGAGTTTTGTTATAAATGTTATTTTGCAGCTTGCTTTAGGAATCAATGGGAGAGGTGGCCGGTTAGTACTAGTGGCAGCCAATCAGCCATCGTGGCAGATAGAAAGTATGTTTTCATGTCCACATGTTCATGTGCTTGATTACGTGGTCACATGCACTTCATAAATTCTCATCGACAATCCACCATACTATCATCATTCCCTTCTTTTTCTTTTTTTCTTTTTAGTTAATCCCTTAACATTCTTTTTTATTTTTCTTTTCACATAATCAGATTATATATATATATATATATATATATTAAAACTACAATTTTAATTCTTGATTTAGTTTTAATTTAATTTTTGTTGGGAATTTACACAAATTTCCAAGTATGAGAGAGGCCAAAAATAGAAAGAGTAAATTCTCAGATATGTGAGAAATGAAAAATAGAAAGAAAATTAACACATGCAAAGGCAATCATATGACATAAAAAATTACTTAGATCGGCAATTTGCCTATGTTCTTGGAGTTGCTGAGAATTAGTTTTCAAGTCCAAATACATCTTTGTATTTTCGGGATGCGTTGCACAAGGAGTATTATGAACTTCCTCCATAATCTGCCTCCTTAACTTTTCAATTGCAGTAATTTCATTATTTTCAAAAAAAATATACAAGGAGTAGCAGAACAATTTTTCTCTCTAAAAAACATGAGAAATCCCAATATGAAGTAGCAATATTTGTATCCTACATAACAGATTCACAATGGGCTAAAAAACGCAACGCTGAAAATCAAGCCTCATAAAATATCCCATTAAAAATCATAATACTTCTGTATCAAGTTGAGTTATAATTCAAATTAAACACAAACTAGGTTTCACCTATGTAGCCTCTTTATTTTTGAAGTCTTGTTCTATGTCTACCTCTAGTTTATACCGTGTCTTTCAAACTTTTTAGTCTCATATTATTAATATACAAAGCAATTTCCTAAAATCAATGATGGTATTGAGACAATTGCAAAACTTCATAAGTTAAGTTGACACAAAATAAATGGAATTTTGTCACATAATTTAAGGACCAAAAAAAATCATTAAAGGCCTTTCCTTGTGATACAGCTTTTGCTCCATTGTCCACATCAGCCATAATAAGAGGCCCAACACATTCAACCAAGCGTGGGAAACATTAGTACGACACAAATCAGTCCGTTTACTCAAAGTATGGCCCAAAAGCCCAAAAGAAATCAAGCCGAACCTAACGAGCTAGGGCTCCGTACAAAAAGCTTAATAAGAAGAATGTCTCTCTCTCTCTCTCTCTCTCTCTCAAGTCTCAAAGTCTCTATATTTCTCTCTGTTGTACATAGATACAATACAGAACAGTTGCACTTGCACTTGCACTTGCACAAGAAGAGTCATATTTCAGGTTTGTGTGTGAATCTAATATCCACATCCAATGACTAAAGCACCAAAACCCTTCTTTCTCATTGGATGCTGTTAGATTCACGCACAAACTCGTAATCTGTCTTTTCATTTTTTTTCCTGTACAAAGCTATAACTGCATTCAGTTACAACAAGGTCCAGTAAAAACCACCTGAAGATTCTCTGTTCCGGTACACACTACAATACCTTAAGCCGCCTCCTCTCTCCTCCTTTTTTTTTTTTTTTTTTTCCTCTTTTAATAAATAATTTATTTCGTTTTACTTTCTTTTGTAGCTAATATTTGTTTTAAAGTCTCACTCAAATTTGTTTTGGTTGTTGAAATTTGGCACATGAGTTCTTGCTAATTAAACTAATAAATCTAAATAGTAATATATTCTTCCTATTTGCTAAAATAGATGGTGCAATTGCTCCAAGATTGTAAGTTCAATTTTTTTTTTTTGCTTAAAATTTGTATATGGTAAATCTGAAAACAATTATCAATGGACAATATGATAGTAATCTAATTATAGAAAGTTTGCTATACATGATCAAAAGAAGTGAATGATTTAATCAAATTATATCCAAAAGGCAAAGATGAAAAAGTACAAGAATAGTAATATATTATTGTTTGTGTATGTAAGCAATTTTTTTGTGTCTGTAATATTAACCCTTTAAGAACAGGGTTTTAATATTAAATAAGTGAATGATCCCACTGTCATTTCCTTCAGGATCAAGCATTAATTTCAATGATTCATATATATTTTTTTTATCAAAAAAATTTAAAAAGTGCATCTAGGCGTGCATTTGTGCTTCTTCAAAAAGCACTTAGGGGCTTTGAGCTTTATTAATACTATTCTTACCAATTAAGAACAATAAGTCTACTTGTATACTTTTTTCCCAAAAAAAAAAAAATCCCAGGACCTTTGTCAACCTTTGTGAAAACAAAATGCTCAGAACAGAATCAGAGAGCAATCGGTTACACATAGCAGAATCATAGCGAAAACTGTTTATTATTATTATTGGTAAGTTACACATGCACCCACTGAGTCTTGAACCTAAGACCTCACCCTCCCCTAGAACTTATAAGGGGTGGAAGTGTTAGTTGAAGAGCTCGTTAGTGCATAATTAGAGCAATAATTTATCTTTGATTAGTAAGTTACAAAAGCACCCAATGTGTTTTGAACCCACGACCTTTCCCTTCCCATAAAACTTATTAGGTGGAGGAGATGTGGGTTGAGCTAGAGCTCATTGTCTTAGAATCAGAGCAATCATATAGTTGATAACTAAACAAGTAAATGAGTTCAATTTCAAATGGCACTTTTCCCGTAAGAATGGGACTGAAGGAGAGGCTGTGGGTTTAAGATCTACAACCTAGAATGGTGGATGGGTGTCTCAGTGTGTATAAGTTCTGGGTTATTTCAAAAGAAAAAACTATAAATCATTGCTAATGATCAAAGCACAATTAGATGGTACGTGAGACTCACTGAACCTTTAGGCAAACAATGTAGTGTGGCTTTAAAGTTGCATTATATATATATATATATATATATATATATATATATATATATATATTTGCTTACAATAAGTAGGGAGGGGATTCAAAGTCATAATCCTCCCTATTTGAAGAATCAGGTAATACCACTGAATTTCAAGATTCATAGTCATAGATTTTCTAATATTGTTAAATACAACTTAGGTTTAAAAAGTCTTTTAGGTGTGTGGCATGCTTGTGACTTAGAATGTGCTCTTTGTCCATTATGGTTTCATTAAGTCAATGAAATGTAGCTGAAATGGCATCTTCTCTTCTTATGGAAACAAGGTAGAGTAGAGGGGCGAGGTGGGTTTTTGAATCTATTGAGTATAATACTATAATTGGCAAGAAAAAAAAAATGATGGGTTCTCTAAAATAGCCTAGATGAATGAGATTTGAAAATAGAATGGTAAAGTCATAATCAAATGTTTACCCACTTAAAAGTGAGTAAAATAGCAAATACTCTAGTATTAAAGCAAACTAGTGGATCCCAATTATCTCAATTGATGTGATAACAAATAATCTTCATGGAATGGATGACATGGGTTCAAATCCTATTCCTATGGTATCGGAAAAAATAAAAAGAAAAAAGAAGCAAACTAAACTAAACCACCAAAGTCTTAATTATATGAATCTAGTATTTTCAGTTTACTCCAGATCTTCGATATAGTTTCTTCACTTTTCTCCTCCAGAAGCTCCTCTTCCTTCAATGTCTGATCATATTGTTGCTGATTATAATGATGTCTACAATAAGTTCCATTCTCTTCAAATGCCCTCACAAGATCGAAGAATAACTGGTTTGTAGCTTTACTGTCACCCATCTGAGCTTTATAGTTTAACAGAATTGGATGAGCATTTGTTCTTAAATATCCTTCCACAAAAACTTTGAAATCTATAGGCTGGTCCCTAAGCATGAAAAGCATGGCCTTGCACATTTGCATTAAAACCTCCTTGTTATAACACCCACCGAGATAAGGTTTGCTATTGAAAACCAAATCTCGGATTGAAACAAGTACCTGTACCATAATGGATTGTTTTGGTTTCCACCTTTGTTCTTTATGTTCGTACCATTGATGCCAATACTTCAACAGGTTGAGGTTAACCTTCCCATTCCGTTTAAGTTTTGAATTCACATCAAGGCCATAAGAATGGTAGAAGAGCTCTGGAGGCTGAGCCGGATAATTGCTTGGAAACTGTATGTCAAAGAAGAACAAGACATGGGAATAAGAGGTACCTTTAGGACCTACTAACACGGCTCTCATTAGATCCTGCCTTGACTTGTAAGCTCTAACGAAAATTGAATCAGGAAGATTTGCCTCCAATGTTTTCCATTCTTTGTTGATGAAAATGTTCTCATCTGGGTAGAACTGATCGTGGAAGAACTGATGATCAGGAGGGGATTTGGAAATATTGCAAAGTTGTTGAACTTCTAAAACATCGTCTCAACCTTGTCAATTTCTTCTGCAATATCTCCATATTGCCTTGTTGATTTAAATTATTGGTCTTCCATGTGAAATTCTTTGACAGATTTTTTGGGTTTTAACAGACTGGTGCTTATGACTTTTGTATAAGTGGCTACTACTTGTATACTTACGTCATTAGAGAATTTGTAGAAAAGGATTTTCTTAGTATTAGAATTTGTTTAGTGTTGAGTTTCTTATCCAAAAAGATAATAGATGTAGATAACAATTTAAAGGGTTGTATTAGGAATTGCAATTTTAGTGCAACTCTTCTATTTCTACTTCAGTTTCATTTAACAAGCTAGAGTAAGTAGTCATATAAAATACCTTTTATCTTTGGTCACAAGCTGGCGATGAATGAGAACAAAGAAGATAAATTCATGGGTCAAAAGCTTGCATTCAGCCCAATTTTAGAGTCAGTTTGCTGTCGTTATAGTTTGGCCCAAGATATTATTGCTTAATGGGCAAAAATGGCCAAATATCACTCTTAGCCAAAATTTTTAGCAATTTACCACTGTTAGGGATGTACCACTATTTTGGAACTCAAGTTTTTAGCGTAACTCAAGTTTCAGGAACTCGAGTTCCATAAAAATAGGCACCGTGGCACTCGTTGAGGTGGATTTTTTCATTAAAAAAGGTCACGTGGAAGATGAATGAGAACAAAACTCGAGCTCTTAAAGCACGAGTTATTTAAAAATTTGAACATAGAATTGTAAATTTTTATTCATAACCGAGTTTGCAAAACTCGATTACTGTGTATAACATGATCTCTCATTAGTAATCTCTTACCTTCTGTAAGTCTTGTAAGGTGCAATTATAAACAATAATTGGTGAGGTTGGTGAATAGTTTCCATACGAGAATGAGTTTGTTTTGACAACTCCTCTCAGATTGGTTGATTGAAGCATCAAATACAAATTTCGAGGTGGTAGATTGAAGCATCAAATACAAATTTGGGTTCGGCTAGTGCCCAGTGGCCACTAGACCCATTAGGATACGGACACGTGTCCAGTCTTAGACACGTGTCCGCATTGCAACGTGTCCAGTGGCACTAGCCACTGGACACAAGCTCCACCCTACAAATTTCACTATAGCTACAAGTCATTAATTAATGGTTTAAGATGCTATCAAAGCTTCTTGAGAAAAATTCTTGTGCCACACCAAAAGGTACAACATTGGCCACAACTCACCTATGTGGCAAGTTATGGTTGGTAGAGGGGTGATGGTGGGTTCATGTGGGGACACTTCTTCACCAACCACAACTCGCCACATGGGCGAGTTGTAGCCAATATTGTGCATTTTGGTGTGGCACAAGAATTACTCGCTTCTTGAGGATGCCTCTTATTTTGGGATGAGACTTCAAATGTGCTGAGATTCCATTAAAACATTTCTTCAAGCAAATGTACCGTGTATGACGTGCATGACATTTTACTTTTATAAATTGTTTACAAGGAACTCGAGTTCTACGTGGCTTTTTTTAATAAAAAAAAAAAAAATCCACCTTAACGAATGCTACAATGGCTATTTTTATGGAACTTAAGTTGCTAAAACTCGAGTTACAAAGCAAACTCGAGTTTCACAAATTCAAGTTTTAAAAAAGTGGTACATTGCTAATTATTTTGCAAATAGTGATAGATTGCTAAATTTTTTTTTACAAATAGTGGTATTTCGCCATTTTGGCCTTCCTTAAAGGCTATATTTTATTCGTCAAAGTTAAAGGGCAAGAGAATCATAATAATAGCTATTATGTGTGTGATATGGGAAATCAAATCATAATCACTACTTGTGTGATGTATTTACTTAGCTTTGAATTTTAGGAAATCTGCATATTTCTTTAAGTGCAATGAAATAGGTCTAAATTTTACTATAATTTTGGATATAAGTATGATGGAGAAAATTTTATTATTTGGATGGATAGATTGAATAGTGGAGAAGAAGTGTTATAATTTTGCTCATAGGAAATGGAAAAAGAAAAGAAATGTGGTCACTTCAAGGGGACCGAGTCTCCATAGGAAGAGAGAAAGATCAGAGTAAGAGAATGCTGGAGTATTATTCATTGTCCTTCATACAAAACCAATCTTCCCTTTATATCTGTGTAACTACCTTCCTTAACAGAATGCTAGTCATTTCCTTCCTGTCACACACGTGCCCTTGCTTAGCTGTTATACACTACACACACACACACACACACACACACACACACACACACACGTGCCACTTGTTTACCTGCTGTACAATACAATGCTATACAACACGTGCTTATCTGCTATACACTACAAGGCTATACAACACAGGTACAGATAAGGTTCCTAACATTACCCCTCCCATTCGAAGCACCTTGCCCACAAGGTGAGGAAAGGGAAGCTGCAACTGATGCAGAGATTCTCAAGTAGCTTCAGTAGTTGAAAAGCCCAGTGTACCAAAACCTCAGTAATGACTCGAGATCTTAAAGCTTTTGTCCTAGTCTTCAACACGGCAATAGGTTCTGAGAGTACCTGTCCTGACTCATCAACATGCGGTAAGGTAGGAATAGGTGTAACATGCTGTCCTAACTTCATCTTTAAACAAGAAACATGGAACAAAGGGTGAACTTTGGATTCAGGAGGAAGATTCAGCTTGTATGACACAGGACCAACCTTCTGTAAGACTTGAAATGGACCAAAATACCTTGGTGAAAGCTTCCATCTCCCCTTGGAAGCCAAAGACTGCTGTCTGTATGGCTGCAATCTCAGAAAAACCCAATCTCCAACTTCGAATGATTTGTCCTGCTTGTGTTTATCTGCATGAAACTTCATTCTAGCTTGTGCAGCAACCAAATGAGTCTTCAAGGTGTCCAAAACAAACTGTCTCTGACATAATAAGGAATCCAAGGCATCCACCCTAGTAGTGCCAGGAATATAAGCTTACAGCTTGGGGGCAGGGAAACCATACAAAGCCTCAAAAGGAGACAACTTTAAACTAGTGTGAAAGGAAGTGTTGAACCAATACTCAGCCAAGGGAAGCCAGGTTGCTCACTGATGTGGTCTGTCATTGGAGAAAGCCCTCAAATACTGTTCTAAGAACTTGTTAACAATCTCAGTCTGCCTATCTGACTGAGGATGATATGCTGAAGACATAGCCAAGTCAGTTCCCTAAAGCCTAAACAATTCTGACCAAAATAGAGAAGTGAAGGTAGCATCCCTGTCACCAACTATATATGTAGGCATACCATGGAGCTTGAAAACATGTTGCATGTAGAGGGAAGCAATCTTGGCTGCATTATAGGGATGGGAAACTAGGACAAAGTAAGCATATTTAGTTAATCTGTCCACAACTACTAAAATTATCTCATAACCCATAGAATTAGGAAGACCTTCTATGAAGTCCAAGCTCACATCTGTCCAAGGAGTGGTAGGAATTGCTAGTGGCTGAAGCAGTCCAGCTGGGCAAGTAGTGGCAGATTTAATCCTTTGACACACATCACAATCTCTTACAAACTTCTTAAGATCAGACTTCATTTCAGGCCAATAAAATTCCTTCTTAGCTCTGTGATAAGACTTTAAGAATCTAGAGTGACCAGCCAAGGGGCTACTGTGGACATGATGCAAAAACTGAGATTTGAGAGAACAATGTGGACTGATGTAGAACCTACCCTAGTAAAACAATAACCCTTTCTGGAAAGTGAATCCTCTAGGTGGATTTCCAGCTTGAATGGTAGCAATAATGGACTGAATAGTGTCATCTTGCAAGTAACTATCCTTTAATAAGGATAGCCAAGTAGGATCAGGTATTGAGAGCAGAAATAAGCAACTAGTCTTGGAATTAGAATCAGACTATGACAACTCAGAATTGAAGGCAGGGTGCCGAGAAAGAGCATCAGCCACCCTATTGTCACTGCCTTTTTTGTATTCCATAACAAAAGTATAACCCAAAAGTTTAGCTAGCCATTTTTGCTGAGATGGAGTGGCGATTCTTTGTTCCAACAAGAATTTTAAACTTTGATGATCAGTCCTAACCACAAAAGGTCTACCAATCAAATAGGATCTCCACTTTTTGACTGCAGTAGCCAAAGCCAATAACTAAGTCTCATAGGTAGACAGATGAAGGTTCTTCCCTTTCAAAGCTTGACTGTGAAATGCAATTGGTTTGTGGTCTTGCATTAGAACAGCCCCTAAACCACAACCTGATGCATCACATTCTATAACAAATGGCTTAGAAAAATCTGGGAGAGCTAGTACAGGAGGCTTAGTCACAGCCTCTTTCAACCGAAGAAATGCATCCAAAGCCTTGTCAGTCCATTGAAATGCATCTTGTCGAAGAAGATCAGTTAAAGGTTGGGCAATTGAGCCATAACCCTTAATGAACTTTCTATAATACCCTGTCAAACCTAGGAAACCCCTTAAAGCCTTCACATTTTTTGGTATTGGTCGTTGGAGCATTGCAGAAATTTTCTTAGGATCAGCCTTAACACCCTCTCCAGAGATTATATGGCCCAAATATTCCATTTCAGAACACCTAAAAACACATTTAGACTGCTTAGCATAAAGCTGATGAGACAACAAAACCCTTAAAACAATCCTTAAATGAGAAACATGATCATCCAAGCACTTACTAAAAACAAGGATATCATCAAAAAACACTGGAACAAATTTTCTTAAACAAGATCTAAAAATAGAATTCATTAATGCTTGAAAGGTGGATAGGGCATGACTAGGAACTTATAGTGTCCTTCATGAGTTCCAAAGGCAGTCTTAGGCACATCCTCACTCTTCATTCTTATTTGATGATAACCTGACCTTAAATCAAGTTTAGAGAAAATGGAAGCACCTGCTAGTTCATCTAACAATTCATCTACTACTGGAATTGGAAACTTATCTTTAATGGTTGCCTTATTTAAAGCCCTATAGTCAATGCACATTCTCCAACAACCATCAGCCTTCCTTATAAGTAAGACAGGTGAAGAAAATGGACTTTGGCTAGGCTGAATATAATCCAACTCCAACAACTCATTCACAATTTTCTCAATTTCAGATTTTTGGAAGTAAGGATACCTGTAAGGCCTTTCACAAATAGGTTGGGAGCCCTCTTTGAGGATAATGCCATGCTCATGACCCCTGACAGGTGGTAAACCAGTGGAAACAGCAAACACTTCTGTAAATTCAACTAATAGAGTAGCAAGAACCTCAGGCAAGTGAGACTGAACAGTGGCAGCAGCAGCTGTAGGGAATGCTGAGATATGCAGCACTAAACCTTTCCTTTCTGAACCACTAAGAAACCTATCAACCTCTGCAGCTTATGAAATGGTTGATGAAGCAGTCTGTAATCCTTGTGAAAACACCCTTTTACCCAAGTACATAAATTTCATGGTCAATAACTGGAAGTCCCAGCTAATTTCCCCCAAAGTACTCAACCATTGAGTACCAAGAACCACCTCACAACCTCCTAAATGTAAGACATTAAAATCTATGACAAACTGATACCCTTGTATAGTGATAGTGACTCCTGGAAAGCTACCTAAAGTCTTGATGATTGTGCCATCAGCTACTTTAACCTCTAATATTCGAGAGGTATCAAGTTGCAGCTGCAATCTTGGTAGCACAGAAGCATCCAAGAAGTTGTGGGTGCTCCCAGAATCAATAAGAGACACCATTTCTTGTTTCTTGATTCTTCCCCTTACCCTCATGGTCTTAGAAGTAGGGCACCCTACTAATGCATATAAAGTAATCTCAGCAGGGTCAATGCCATCCTTGCCAACCCCACTCCTTTGAAATGCACCTTGAGGCTCTAACAACACCTCATCATCAGAAATCTCAACTAACTGTACACCTAAAGTTCTAAGTTCTACTTCCATGGATATTTCCTCCAACAAAAACAGTTTAGCTCCCTTGCATTTGTGCCCCATCTGCCACTTCTCATCACAATTGTAAAATAGCCCTTGTTTCCTCCTTTCCTCCATTTGTGCACCAGTCAACCTCTGCAATGGGACCTTTGTTCTTGGCTCTACCCTAGCTTCCAACTTAGGGGTACCCAAAATTGAAGCCTTCCCATTATCAATTACACCTCTAAATCCTTTCCTACTACTGTTAACATATTCTTCTTGAATCTTTGCTAAACCAAAAGCTTCATTAAGGGTTTTAGGAACTAACATTCTAACAGGCAATCTTATTTCATCCTTTAAACCACTTAAAAAGCAACTCAATTTGTGAGACTCAGATAACCCCATGATTCTATTAGACAAAATTTCGAAATTACCTTTGTAAGCTACCACAGAAGTCATCTGCTTGAGTCTTGTCAATGCTTCCATAGGGTCATCATAGGCAGTGGTCCCAAATCGAGCTTGCAAAGCTTGAACAAACACTTCCCAGCTTGCAAACCCTCTTGACTGTTTAGCCTCTTGAAACCAAATTAGAGCTTCTCCATCAAGATGATATGAAGCCATTAACACCTTATGATGCTCCAGAGTGTTGTGATATGAGAAAAATTGATTGGCTCTTTATACCCAGCAAGTAGGATCCTCTCCTTGAAATTGTGGAAACTCAAGCCTTAGATTCTTGATTGGGCCAAGTGGTAAATGTTCATGGCCTTCATTGGAAACCGTAGCATTAACCCATCCTCTACATTGTGGTGGTTGTTGACGTTGTTCCTCAGAATCATCCCACTTCTGCATAAATGTGGTGAGAGTTTGTAATTGCTTCTTGATTTCTTGGAGGGTCCGTTCATGGTTGTCAGTAATCTTGGATAAGCAATTTTTTCAGAATTCTAGGAATTTGATCTTGTTTCAGTCATGTTGCCCAATCTTGGATCACTGCTTTGATACCAAATGTTATAATTCTGCTCATAGGAAATGGAAAAAGAAAAGAAATGTGGTCACTTCAAGGGGACCGGGCCTTCATAGGAAGAGAGAAAGATCAGAGTAAGAGAATACTTGAGTATTATTCATTGTCCTTCATACAAAACCAATCTTCCCTTTATATCTGTGTAACTACCTTCCCTAACAGAATGCTAGTCATTTCCTTCCTGTCACACACGTGTCCTTGCTTAGCTGTTATACACTACACACACACACACGTGCCACTTGTTTACCTGCTGTACAATACAATGCTATACAACACATGTTTATCTGCTATACACTACAAGGCTATACAACACAGGTGCAGATAAGGTTCCTAACAAGAAGAATAAATTTGGTCAATTCTGGCTCCAAATTTTTAGGGTTAGAATTTTGTTATTGGATGGACTCTATCTTAGAGAAGTCCTATAGGTAATATTTTCTTTTGATTACTATATTCGCTTCTAATGATTATGCTCTTTATCATGTGACCAAGACACTAGTTGACTTTTGGTGTTCATTATTAAAAAAAGAAAAAAAAAAGTTGACTTTTGTTGTAGGTGGGTAGATCTCTTATTCAAAAAAAAAGAAAAAAAAAAAGAAAAAAGAAAATCATCAGAGATTATCAGTTGAACTAACTGGAACCCACAATCCTATATGTAATTTGATTTTGTGTGTAATTTTTAATGTTTTGTTCTAGACATTCAGGGTTCAAATTTCATCAATTCAAGTATCAAATTTTCAACAAAAAAAAGTTCTGTTTTTATGGTAAATTCATTCTTATATGATCATTGGCCAAATATTTGACTCTCATAAATTATAATAAAGGTATAAACATATTATAGAAACAATATGATATCTAATTTTCATTCTTTTTTCTTAGTATACGAGTTAAGTTAACTCGTTAAAATTCTCAATTTCGTATGACAATTTTGTATTGAGATTTATACAATTTTATATGAAAGGATGATTTAATCAAAAGTTTTAATGTTAAAATACTTTGTATGATGTTAGTTTTCTCCTTCCTCAAATGGTGCGCACACACACAAATGTAAACATTTTGAAAACTGACTAATTTTCTTTCATTTCATTGTCATCTTTAAAATGAGCTAAAAAAATATTTTATGTTTTTTGACTCACATGAAAAATTATAAAATATTTCTTAAATTCTAACTAATTATAATAACATAAACTTACATTCATGAAAATAAACCCCAAATAGGAAAGTGTTTTTTTTTTTTTGGGCTACTTTGAAGCTTTAAATGGTATTCACAAAAGAAAAAGAGATGCTTTAAATGGGAAAATGAACCACTAATTTGGAAGATATTAAAAAAAAAGGTGAAAATACAATTGGTTTGAGTAAAAACAACCATTTGGAAAAAGTCAAAGTTCAATCAATAGCCAGTCGACGATCGGTTTGTGAATATGGGCGAAGAGAGAGAACTTACCATTAGAAGAGTCTTTTTTTGGTGGCTTGGAGTTTATTTGTGGTGATTTGTTGACTATGTGATAGTCCATAAAATAATTTATGCTTTTAAAAAGAATAATTTTTTTTTTCAAATTGTTGTGTTTGTTTTTTTTATTGACCACATAAAATATAAATGTTTTTAGTTGAATATAAAAGAAGAAAGTCAACTTGATTTTTTCACCGTACCAAACAACTGAAAAATGTGAAAGAAAAGGTTTGTGAATTGAATACTTTCAAACAATTACTGTAGTGTTAGGAGTGTGCATTAAATCCACAAACCCGATGAAAATGACTTAGCCCAACCCAACTTGAGATCTCGGGTTGGTTTTCGTGGATTGGTATATTGGGTTGGAATTTTATTTTAAGTCTTGGGTCAGATCGACTTTGGGTTGGTAGTTTTTTCAATTCATCTGATCCAACCCAATCCACCATACATATAAGTTTATTTTATTATTTTTACTTTAATTTTTTTTTAGTTTGATGAATTTTGGTATTTTGAGAATTAGTTTTAATAAATGTGGAATATAATTTAGGTATATTATATAAATTTTAATAATTTATTAAAAATATTTAATTAACTTATAAAAGTCTAATTTTATTTTTATTTTTATTTTTGTTTTTATAAATCATAAAAAATGTATGTACAATTCACTGATCCAAACCATATCCTCAATCCGACTCATGTGGGTTTGGTTAGGTTGAGTTTTACATTTAACGGATTGCTAACTTCTCAACATGACAAGGTAGGGTTGGGTTAAGCAAACCCTCCTACCCGTGCACAATCAAGTAACCATGACATTATTACGAAAAAAATAAAAAAAACCATGAAATTAGCAAATATAAAAGCTTGATGGGCCACAAGGCCTTTTTTAAAGCAAATAGAGTGGAAAAATTGGTGAAGGCGTGGTTGGGCCCGTTTAGGTTCCCTAATGCCTAATGAAGAAATGGATCACAAGTGTTTTTTTTTTTTTTTTTTGCCTTGTCCTTGCGGCAACTAGAAAGAGTAATGGCAAGGGGCCCTACCCTACGAAAGCATGCATGCTTGTATTCATCCATGTATGATGAAATGCCTACATATGTTTAATCTATGTATGCATCATGTCATATATATGAATGACTTGAAATAGATGCATCTCAAAGATAGGAATAGAGACAAAAGCGCAAAGAACATTCATGTTTAAAGTCTTTAATTGGGGTAATTAAGTTAGTTTAGTTTAGTTTAGTTTACCATTACAGTTGGTGGTCTAAAACATGGCTCACGTTAAATAAATAAAATTATCTTTTGCAAATTTGACTTGGTCGGTGGGAGTGAAGTGAATGTTCTTTCATTGGACCGACAAGAACAGAAAGTGGATAATGCTATAGAAATATGGTTATTGCTTAATAACCATATTTTAAAATATGAAGATATTATTATTGAAGATATTAATAACTACATCGATTCACTGGGTCCATTTAGAATTTAAAATCCTTTTACAGTATGAAAATCCATGTCTTTTTCTGACGAAACCCAAGTGGATGTATTACATTTGGTTTTGTGATAGATTGTTGATTGATGATTGGTCATTATTAGACATTTTAAGAATTTAAAGACTTTGAGTTTGAAGTCTTCAACTTTCATAATAGCTCATTTTAGCTCTTTCTCGACGAGAGATCATCTCATCAAGCATCATTCACAGCTGTTTCTATATATTTCCCATTGGGAAACAGGTGGCGCCACTTATGCCTTGTAAGACACTGACAAATGGCAAGAAAATACATGACTGTGTGCTGACTGTATTTTCCGAAGTTTGAATGTTAGAGATCTCTTCTACCAAAAAAAAAAAAAAATGTTAGAGATCTTGCCTAATTCTTCATTTTCACATATTTTTATGATAAGTTTCGATTAGTGCAATCTTACTTTTATATAAACTATTTTTGACATCATTTTTATTAACATTAATAATAATATATCGTTTTGTGATTTTTTTATTATTATTTTTTTAATATTTAGATTTATTGTATTTCATTTTCCCCCTCTCATCCGGAAGATTTAAGCTCCTTTTTTTTTTTTTTTTAAAAATTTTTTAATTACAATAATTGTACCAAACTAGTATCAAGTTGGAAGCAACCATGTGTTTAATGTCCATGTTCTTTTCTTTCAATTTAAAAAAAATATTATTTGTGAATTATTTTTGTTTTAATCTTTTGGAAAGGGCCAGAGGGGTAGGAGGAGGAGAGTCAGGAGATTGGTCGAATGACAAAAAGAGTTTGGAAAAAAGAGTAGATATGTCAATCCTATTTAACATTTGCGTGGAAGAATGAAGGCCGGCGGGTAGGCTACCATCTTTTATGTAATCTAGTGGGACTTTTAGAAGCAATTGAACTACTTTGAAAATGATCCAATTACTTTATACCACTTTCTTTTAACTTATATTTTATAATTTAAGGTTCAAACTCCCACTTTTTAAAAACGTAAAAATTAAAAAAATTTCAGGATTAGCTATAAGCAACCCCTATTCAACAACCCTTTTTCTCCCATCTAACTTTCATTAAAAAAATTATTTTATTTTTTAGGATTTGGGAGAAAAAATGGGGTGAGGGAGTTTCTCTCTAGGCCCAAATTTAAAAGTAAAACTAAAGAGAATAGTGGGAAGGGAGTGAGTTTGATGTGAAATTACCCATCTACTCTCCTTTTATTTAATGTTACGTGTATTGGCTTTTTTTCTTTCGTTCTTTTTATTTTTCATATCGAACGTAACTTTTTTATTTTATTTTTAGTTTTATTTACTAGATATTTTATTAGTTGCGTTAGTTTGTAAGTTTGTAGTAATTAAATTTTTTTTATAAACTATTAAAAAAATTATTTTTTATGTACTAGGGGTATGAGAGTAAATTTATACAAACTACACTTTCTATTCTCCTACTTCTACTCAACAAAACAAAAGAGTTTTTCTTCTCTCAACTTTTCCACTCCCTCAACTAAACATACGGAGGAAAACTAATTTTTTTTTTTTATCAACCCACTTTTCCATTTCTCTCCATTTTCTATCATCTCATTTTTTCATCCTCTCAACCAAACAAATTCACTTAATTTTTAAACTTAGTCGAGGTTGATATTTTGTTATGTTTTCTTCACCATGGTTTTTGATCCAAACAGAATAATTTCTCTACCATTTTGTGGCATGTTTTTATGAGTACTATGTGTATTCCATACAATGTAACAGTCTGCAATTCTTGAGAATGGAAAAGTAGGAAAATAGAAAAATAGAGAGGCAATAGAAAAGTGGGAGGATATAAGAGATTTTAGTTTTTTCTCATGGTATTTGGTTGGGAGGGTCAAAAGGTGAAGAAATGGAAATTTTTTTTGTTTGGTTGAAAAGAAAAATGAGAAGATAGAAAATATAGATTGTATAAATTTATTTTCATGCTTCTATTAGTTAGATATATGTTTGTGTGTGTCTATATATATATATATATATAACACATTATTTTTTATTAAAAATTTTTGTGTGAATGGGCACTTCATTAAAAAAAAAAAAAAAAATACAAGAACGCAAAAAAAAAAAAAAAAAAACATGAGCGAAAAAAAGGGATGAAAAAAATACCCAAAAAAAAAAAAAAAGATGAATACAAAGATAACCCGAACGAGAACTATTGAGAAGTTAATAGAAGAAAAGGACCTAAAAAAAAAAAAAGAGGGAAAGAAATAGTGAAACACGAAACCAAAAGAAAAGGCAGTCATTGCACGGGACAAAGCTGTCCAAAACGTAAGACTTTTTGTCTCACTCGTTTTCACCATATTTTGGGGGATTCGGTGGGTTTGGGAAAAAAACACCCGTACTCCACCCGTTTTTATTTTATTTTGTTCTGTTTTTGTTTTAGTTTTGTTTTTCATATTTTCGTCTCTAAACACACAAAAATATCATTGGGCTTAAGTGTACATAAGATTGATTAACTTGTAAAGAGATGCATATATATTTTTTAAGAGTGTGGCTTGTGTCCATGAAGTTTTTACTGGATACGTTAGATTGTGGACACATGTCCACTCTTGGACACGTGTCCAAATTCGGACGTGTCCAGTGAAAATTTTCACTGGACACAAGCCGTGTCCATTTTTTAATGTCTTCATTCTAGAGTGAAATAAAGAAATTACCCACTTGGTCTTTTTTGGTGTGGAAGTAGAGACAATTGGTGAAGTCAAAAGGTCCAATTAAAAAATATTTTCTCATTAAAAATGTTAATTAAAGATCGAAAAATAACCATTTTTAATAATATTAATTTTTTTGAGAGAGCTTCAACCTATGGTGTCCGCTCTTGATGATAGCTCTTTATTATCAAACCAAGACATCAATCGATTTTTTGTGGACTGGAACCTACTATTAAATTATACTTAGACGATTAGGTGAGACCGCAAGAGGTCTATTTTTTATTTTGTAATTAGTCCCTAGAACTTACCTACTAAGTATTTTTGTTTCTGAAATGTCAAGTTAGCATCTTAGATTTCTAAAATTTAAAAGATAAGCACTATTAGTCATTTTGCTAATTTTAATTGGGAAGATCGTTATGAACAATACTTTTTTATTTTATTTTATTAGACAACTAAAAAGATTTATAGAAGAAAAGAAAGAAGGAATACATCAATAAGGGTGGGTATGCTGTTGGGGTATAATATCAAAAAAAGTCAGCAAGAGCAGCACTAAGGGACAACTTCCAAATTTATTACATTTAGAGCGAGTAGCCAAAAAATGAGCTGCTCTATTTGCTTCTTAAGGGTACTAGCTGAACTGGATATGGGGAATATGGGATGCCAATCTGAGAGCGTTTGAAGTTAGGACTGATATTCTCCATGGCATTGGATCGTAAGGAGAAATTTATCAGAGAATTCCTTACTTTCCATACAATACATGATCATATACCACAGAATTCCTTATTTTCCATACAATGCATGATCAACTATCACAGATACAAAAACGAGAAATTTATCTCTATCTTTCCAGTCCACAAAACTATGATTTAAAGGAGAAGTCACCAAATCAACTAACTAACTAGCTGACTTTAGTGGTAATTTGCTCGGCTTAAAACCCCAGTCATTATTGAACTAGCTATAAGGCTTTGACCAAATAAATAATGAAGAGCAGTTTCTGGAGCATCACCACATAATGGGCACACCGGATTAAAACTTGGAGTGAACCTAGCTAGCTAGCTAGAGATTTTGCCTTTTTTTTTTTGGCTGAATCTAGAGATTTTGCCTTTAGTTAATTTGGAGAATGATTCATATATAGCATCATATTGTGTCTTCCATGAAATTAAGAGCTATATATATATATATATATATATATATATATGCATTAATGCATGTTTAGATGAAGAGAGACAGATTTTTAACGGAGTGATTTGGAGTTTTTGCCCAGAACCAGCGATCCTTAATTTCCGTACCTCCATTCCTTACTGGAATTTTCCAAATGACTTAATTAACTGTGGCGATTTAACTTTAATTATTGTGTTCCAATTTATTCCATTCATTTTTTTATGAAGATTGTGGAATTAGTTTGACTTTGAAATTAGGCATATCTGGAGACTGGAATCCAAGAATCCTCCGATACATTTTGAAACTTTAAAAGAACCAATTAAAAATTTGGCAGGTAAGTTTTAATAACCATCAGTATATTCCCTCCAAATAAAAAAAAAAAAAAAAAATTTGTGTACGTGTTCCTGACACTTGCATTTGTAAATAAATAAATGCCACCAAAGTATTGCAAATGCAAACAGTGGTTAGTGGATGTATGCTTCTTCTCTCTTACGAGTTGATGGGACTCATGACAAGTAAGTCTCATCTCACGCTGTAAGAAGAGAGAAACATACACCCAGTTAGCTGTGGGTCTCACCAGCTGTGAAAGAAGGGAAACATACATCTGTAACAGGAGCTTCTAGGCTGTAGGCTCTAGCTCTAACAAAAGTGGCGTCATTTTGCCGCATGAAGCTTCCACGTGTAATACCTATTACTTTTCCTCAAAAAGCGGTGATATATATGAACCGACCTATAAAGTTCCTAATCTCTTTACATTCGTGCACGTGTCCACATTTGGCAGTCCATTCAGCACCATGCAAAGACAAACACTTTGTGTCGGCCTCCGGGAAATACTTTTTTTTTTTTTTTTTTACTTTTATTTTTGAATATGATAATATATCACTTTCATCTATATATATATATATATATATTAAAAACCGAAACTTTTAAAGCTTCCATAATTTTCCACATCATCATTTTAATTTATAATTTTTTTTAATTTTTAAAACTAAATAGGGAGAGAGTCCTAACAAGAGTTTTTCTCCTTCTTTTTTTCTCATCATTTTAATTTATAAAAAATTTTAATTTGTTAAACTAAATGGTGAGAGAGTCCTAATAGGAGTCTCTCTCTTTTTTCCTTAATCCTAATAGGAGTCTCTTTTTTTTTCACATGAGTTTTTTTTTTTTTTAACCTAAAGTGAGCCCTTAAAAAAAAAAAAAAAAAACTAACGTGAGGTCTAATTAAAAAAAAAATTTATTTTTTAATCCTAATTCTAATGTAAGTCTTTCAAAAAGTTAAACTTTTCAATTTTATATTATAACAATAATGTGGCAAGCTCTAAGAATACGAGAATGCAATTTGTAGATCTACTATTAAGATAACATAGATTAGATTGGTAGTGGATAGTAGATATAATTGCAGTTGAATATTATGTAAAGTTATCACCATATAATAGCTCACATCGAAATGTATTATGTGAAACCAATGATATCAAAGAAATTTTTTTTTTCTAAATCATTATATTGAAGAAATTAGTTATTTTCATTTATTTTCAAATTATACATTTTTAAAATTTAAGTAATATACCTTTAAGTAAAATAAGTACTTTTAATTTTTATTTAACTATCCCGTGCATCGCACGGGTTAGCGACTAGTATAATTTATTATGAATATTTTTTTATTAAAAATAATTATACTATCACACCTTTATTAATTACTATTATTTATGAAAAAAAAATGTAAAATTTTGTATCTCTAAACTTGTTGAAAGACAAATAAGTAGCTTAAATAAAAAAAATTATTATATTTTATTATTGGCCATTAATTAATTTTTTTGAATTCAATTATGAAAAAAAATATTTATGAAATAAAATAAAAATACTTAATAGCACTTTATACAAAATAGTTCTAAGTGCTTGCCGCCTAACTTCCTTATTTTATTTTATTTTATTTTATATATAGTTATTTTATTTTTATATATAAAAAGTTCATCTAAATAGAGCTTAGTTATATAAAACTTCAAGAATACTCTGAAATTAAGACAGACAGTGAGAAGAAATCAGTGCACATCTCAGTTCAATGGGAGGTTAATTAGTAGTTCAAGCCATTTGTTGAGCTCATGCCACATGATTACATGAAAGCTGTTTAAGAAACTACCAAATACTTTGTCAAAACTCAAAAAGAAACTCTTTCCTTTTTTTCCTTGTACCAATTGCTCTTAGCCGAGTCAGTGTTAATAAAACTAACAATATCATATCCTTCTTAATATAGTATTAATACCAAACAAATAAGAGAAACTTAATTACACCAATCAAATCTCATTCTCAAAAAAAGAAAAAAAAGAAAAGAAAAGACATTACACCAATCAAATCTCAATACACTTCATATTTTTGGTTCTCAATACACTTACATAATAAAGGGATGTGAATATATATAATTCTTCCCAATGCAAACTACTAGTCCAACGTTAAATGGGCTAACTTCCAAACCCAAAAAAAAAAAAAAAAATATATATATATATATATATATATAAAATTAAATTAAATTCCAGCCACGGCACTCACCCTGATAAATTACACCCTAAAACAAACAAATTAAGATTAGCTTCAAAAGACAAAAGCAACATCAGATGTGCCACCGGTCTCTTCAACCCAAGGAAGATTCAAGCTCAGTTTTCCACTATCCACCAACCTCTCAAACTCTACCTCAGCCCCATTCAAGTAGGATTTCTTTGGAGACACACTTGAGTATGCCAAGAAATCACCATCACCCTTAACTTTGATTTTAACTCTCTTCTCAGCTCCAGATTTGATGTATTCTAATTCTTGAATGGTACCACCACTGTTAAACATGTTTGTTAGCCCAATTGGAGCAAATTTGATGGTAGGGTCGACCTTCTCAATTGGCACAAAGCTGAATAGCTCAAATGAAGATGGTTGAATAGTGACTTGAATTGCATCAGATTTGGGGGTCATTAAGACCAATTCTTCAGTCTGATTGAGGTAGACTAAGTACTCTTCAGACTTACCCATTTGAGCAGCTTCTATCTTCTGGTCCCATTCGATGTCAAAGACATGCACTGTACCAGACATTGGCTTGTAGCACTGAGAGTGGCCCTTGATCCTTTGCTCCTTGGGGTCCCAACCAGCCCCTTGGCAGTTGAATGCTCCAATTACTCCTCCACTCCAAACTGTATAACATAACACAAAGTATGTTTGCCTTTGAAAAAAAAAAAATGATAAATATGAATCAATAAATGTAAAGACACTAACATTTTTTTCACAATTCAGTTTGTTGTGATTAATGTATATTAAAAGTGATTACAATAATGAATTTATGTGAAAGCGACGTTATTCTAAGTTATATCTGAAAAATGTCACAATGAGATTTGTTGATTGCCAAAAACAGTTGAGATGAAACTTACAGTTGAGATGAAACTTTATATGTGTCAGTGAGTAGACCATTAATTCAACATTATCCAAGCACAGGAAAAATGAAACTGACCTCTCAACTAATATATCCAAAAATATTCTTATTATTGATTAAAGATGAAATTTTCTGTACAAGTATAGATTGATCAGAGTGCATCTCAAAGAGAAATTGATACCTTGTTGAAGTTCCAAATTTTGAGAATGGTTTTCTGATCAAATAGAGGGTTCTTGAAGAGGCAGTCTCTAGTTGGGAGAGCAAAATGTTGACACTTGGGAATGGTACCATCAGGATACACAAGCTTCTTGATTAGATCAAAGTCGTGGCCGCCTAGTGAATCACTCACATAGACAGGACCACCACAAATGGCCCTTGATCCTGCATGGAATTTGGCACACAAATGGTCTGACTGGAACATATCCCAATCGGGTTGTATGAACTGGGACATCCACATGCTGTTATAGGCACAATGAATCATATGCACCCCTTGTAGCCAATAGACTCCCATTGGATCCCCATTTGGATCTTGGAACCAGAAATCATCACCTGTAACATAAAAAAAATAGCAAAATCAACCTCCATATCATATTAAGATTTTTATATGGTTTAGAAACTAGTTGTAGAGTGAAAAAGAACGTTTGGTTGGACTTTCTTACCAACTCTTCCCATGGAAATTTGATTTGTCCCGAGAAAGAAGAAGTCATTGCATTGTTGCATGCTAGAGATTAGTCCATTTCCTTTGAAGTTTTTGGCAAGAGAACTTGTCAGTCCCTTAAAATAAGCCTTTGCAAGCTCCACCCGACCTCCATATTCTTCGGAAACATGCTCAAGAGTCTGTATTGAAAATTAATTGATGGACTATTCAAACACATAAAAGGTTAACTAATAGAAAATAGAAAACTGGGGTTGTGTAGAAGACCTACATGAATGACATCAACTTTCACTCCTGTTATTCCAACTTCGGCAAGGTAGGAATGCATCGAGTCATAGAAATCCACAGCTTGATCAGGATGAACAAGCCCAATCCCGCCTTCAACGATTTTCACCACAGCAAGATCCTCCATGGTCCCATCAAGCCCAGGAGAGAGTTTGCAGGGAATAACCTTTGTACTGAGATGCGTTGAACCTGGCCTAACACCACCCCAAGCACCACAAAGAGCATCCCACACATAAATATCATCCAAACCTTTGAACTTTGTTCTCAAGTCCCTGTTGAAAGCCTTCATTCCATAGTTTTCAGCCTTACAAGAACAGATCCCACAACCTGGGCTTGAAACACTGCTTTCTTCCGCACCAAACATCTCGTTCAACTCTTCTTTAAACTTGACAATTTTCCTTTCAAATTCAGACAAATCAGTGACTCCAGATTGAGCCGCCTTGTCGCGATCTTTCTCTGCATGCTCTAGCTCTATTGCCTTTGAGATCAGCATCTTTGGCCTCTTTGGATCAAATGAAGGAGCAGCAGGACCCAACAAGGAACCACCTTTGTATTTTCTAAACTTTTCACATTCATCAAGCCGGTGAAGCCTGGCAGTCATTTGAGTCTCACCAAGAACAAAATTTTTGGTATCCTCATTCGGGTTCTCACCATCCACATTGATTCTTTGCCAGCCATCATCAATGATGACAAACCGCGGTGAGACACCACCCTCGACGAAATCATTCACTCCATGCCAAACACCAAGAGGTTCAACGGTTAAGTAGAAGGCATCCAAGTGCACCAGCCAAATTTGTCAACAAGATTAGGGACTGTTTTCTCTACTAAGAGCCTAAATGTATTAAGATGGACCCTAATAGCACTATAGGCCTCTTTCATCAAGTTGTAGGGATTATCACACACATGCACATAAGCAATTGCATCAAAATTAAATGCTTTCACTTGGCTAAAACCACTCTCAGCACAAATCATGACATGCCCATCAGACCCAGGATGGAGAGCAGACCTAAAAGAGCCTTCAATTATAGGTATAACAATGACATAAGAACTTATTTCAGGGACATCTAAGAGCACCCATTGGGTCTCCATTTGTAAATTTGACCCAGAATTTCCCACCCACATGGTAGACCACCATGTTTTGAACCTAAAGATGCTTAGAAAATCTCTACCACTAAGCCTACCCAAGGAGTTCATCAACCTATCAGATGGCTCATCCTTATTGAATCCAAGAAACCCACCCCTATGATCAAGCTTAAGGACACGCTGGAGCAAGGGAATTGGAGCATTGGAGGATTGGCAGATTGAATTAAAGGGACTAAAAGAGACATTGGTTGGAACTTTAGTGAGTGATGATGCTCAACTTATCGTCAGTAAGCTGCAGAGTTCTCTTCCTTCACACTCGATACAACCTGCAAACACAAAACAAGAAAAACCTTGAAAGGATATCGGTGTGGTACCGGCCAAAGATCCTCCAAAGGTTAAGTTAGTAGATGTTCACAATCCTAGAGTGTCAGAGTTGGGGAATAATATGCATACCTTTTCTGTAGGAGCCCTTGGGGTTTTTATAGTAGTGTAGAACTGACCTTCTTTCCTTAAGTAAGAAGTCTTTTCCATATAAAACTTTGTCATTGATTGGGCGAACATTGCGGAATCCCTTTTATATCGAGATTCTATTTCCATTGAGTTTCTGCATATCCCAACAATGCGTGTAACGCAAGTTACATCTATTAATGACATGTTTACTCGTCCACAAAGTTCCCGTCTTCTATGGATCCGTCCACTTCAAACATCAATATCAGTAATCAAAACTCAGGTCTATCACCCTAATGAATTTCATCCTCGTCAGCTGCCCCCTCATCCCATCAGTCCGTGACCCTACAGGAGACGGACTAATGAGATGACGGTTTCATTTTTCAATGAGAGAGACCTGACTCGATATGCTGCCATACGGTAGTTAATGTTGAGTAATTAATCATGTAGGACACGTGTCGTCAATTTAATGATTGTGTGTAAAAAACGAGGTGTCCCTTCGCCTTCAGCGCTACTCCTCATATATAAGCCTCCCTTTTCCTCCCTCATTTTTCACTTTTCACTGAAATCAAACGATCAGAGCGCATCCGTTCACCTAGCCAAAAAGCTTGATCCGTCAATGCTGCTCGTCCGTAATGTTCGTACATCCGTCGATTGCATTCTCCAACAGCGAACGCAACCGGTAAGTACTTATTATAAATTCATTCATTTTTATCACCATCAAATATCTTTAGACTAGTTAAACTTAGGGTTTTCCGTCACATGTAGGTGACAGATGTCTAGCGCGTCCAGTAATCAGTCGTTTGTCTGCGACGAAGCGGGCTACGATAAAATTCACCCGTCGGGTCCAAGAGATCCTGACACTTCAAGTGAAGAGAGTTCATCTACCACCTCTTCTTCCTCAAGTAGTGATAGGACCGAAAGTAACCTTAGTGACGGTCTAGGAGAAAACGAACAACAAATCCAATCCGTCATAGACTCGAATGGGATGAGGAGGTTCATAATGCTTTCACTATGGACGGTGAATGACTTTACATCCTCAATTAAGGAATCCCACTTCAAAACACTAAGGAATAAGTACCAGATACCCGTCAACATACCCCTCCATCTACCCAATAAATCAGAGAAGTGTTATTACTACGGTGTCAAGGGTGTCGGGATTTATGAGCAAATGCTCAAGGCTGGGTTGAGGTTTCCCTTGAGTCAACTACACCGTCACCTCCTTCACTATCTAGGACTGTCCGTCAATCAAGTTTCCCCAAATGCGTGGAGGGTTTTCTTAGGAGTAGAGGTCTTGTATGGAGCAATGTCCAAAGGGGAGAAAATACTAACAGTGGAAGAGTTCCTCCATTGTTACCGTCCAGTTGAAATAACAAAATCAAAAGGAATGTATAGTTTTGTAGCGAGGAGTCCATTACTAAGACTAGTGAGTGATACTCCAGATTCCAATAGGGATTGAAAGTTTAGGTATTTTTTTATGGACGGTAATGAGTGGATGTGTCGTCCTGGTGAGACTGAGTTCATGCCGGTTGACACAACATGGGGTGTATTACCCCCGTCTGGTATCCACCCGTCCTCTTCCTTGTTTGCAAATTATATGTGCTGCTGATTTCTAATTGTCTTCTTTCTGCAGCTTAAGACCGTTCACAAGTTACACTGGAGCAGTAGAGTTTTTTGGAGAAGATTTTCCAAAAAAATAAATTGGATCTTGGGCTAAATTGGTGAGCCTTGAAACCATCCATTGGCATTGTGACGGACCTGAACCGTTTGAAGAAGCAATACGATACGAGGAACAAGTTCGAGCACGTAAGTCCGTTCACTTGAGTATTACACTTAGTTACATTTTCAAAGTCATATACCGTCTTCCTTTGCAGAAATGGACGATGCTAAAAGGAGAGCTATTATTAAGCAGCAGGCAGCTACAAGGAAAAAGGGTGGCCAGACGGGTGGAACTGACGCCCCTAAGCTGCCCGTCAACAAAAGAAAACCCGGCCAGGAGACAGACCGTCACACCAAAAAGACAAAGGTCACTACTGAAACCGTCGTGGGTCTCGAGGCTGAGGCAAAGAAAACAGTCCCCGTTAAACACGGCAAAGGAAAGGGCTTGATGACGGGTGGCTAAGTCCCCAATGTAGAGAAGCCACCCGTCCTCCTCCGCGAGGATTCCAAGTACGCCTTGGAGAAGCTGTCTTCAATCATAACGTCAGAAGACTATGAAGACCTTGGAAACCATGCGACGGAGGCAATGGGTGAGACGGGCCTCTTCAACCTCGTCAGGTAAATACATTATCCATCAATATAATAATTTTTTTTTTACCGTCCTGTCTGACTTACCCTTTTCCTATTCTAGGCCGTGGTTATAATGAAAGGTCTTATGGACCGTTGTGTTCACAATGAGACGGCTCTGGGCCGTGTACGGGTTAAAGCGGTTGAGACGGAGGACGAGCTAGCTCAATTCAAAGCCTGGAAGGTAGTTATTGAAAAGAAGCTGGCCATGTCGGAGCAAGAAAGGGGTGAATTGGAGAAGCAGACGGAGGTGCTGCGAAAAGTCCTTGGTGACAAAGAGAAAGAGATTACCTCTGTCAAGGACCAACTCCGTCAGGCAAAGGAGGATGCTATTAAGGAGTCTCGCGACTTCGAAGTTTATTTGACGGAGTTGGGCAGCACCTTCGCTGACAGATTTGATGATGCTATCCGTCAGGTGAAGGCTTCTTACCCTGAGCTGGATCTTTCCCATGTAAACATCGACGAAGCTCAAGCTCAGACATCCGTCCTCCCGGCTGCCTCCTACAGTACAGAACGTTTATTTGCTGAAGGTCAAAATGCTAAGGGTGAAGGGAGCCGTGATGATGAAGTTAAGACAGCCGTCCAGGTTCAAGCTCAGGCAGAAGATGCGGATGTTGAAAAAATTATTGATTCCCCCGTCCAGTAGTTTTTAGTCTCTATTTTTAAAGTTTAATCTTGTACCGTCATGAAAAATTTGCCTTTGAAGGCATTTTCATATATGTATTTTAATTATTTCTTTTTAATGTTAAGTATATGCATTTTTTTTATGCAGCCATTCAATCTTTTTGATCCGTCACCCTTTGGTTGTGTATAGACTTTGATTCTATACCTTTGTTGGACGTACTTTTTGTAAATTTTCATTTCTTGGGATATGCCCGTCCTCTTAAGGATTTGGTTTATATCCATCCTCCTAAGGACATTAAAATTTACTTAACATGTATCCGTCCTTATGAGGACTTTGCTTTTTTACTTTCTCTTGTATCCGTCCTCTTGAAGACAGATTCTTATACTCTTTTGGAGGGTATCTGTCCTTTTGACGACTTAGATTTTTACATTCCCTTGGAATGTGTCTGTCCTTTTAAGGACTTAGATTTTACATTCCTTTGGAATGCGTCTGTCCTTTTGAGGACTTAAATTTGTCATTCTCTTGGAATGTATCCATCCTTCTAAGGACTTAAATTTTTACATTCCCTTGGAATGTATCCGTCCTTTTAAAGACTTAAATTTTACATTCCCTTGGAATGTATCTGTCCTTTTGAGGACTTAGATTTTTACATTCTCTTGGAATATATCCGTCCTGAACGTTACTCCTGGTTTCGTTCATTACAAAGACGTCGTAATCAATGTAGGAAAAAGCATATATCTGAATAAATTCTTCATGCATAAGTAGAAACGTTGCCTCTTGGGCTTAAAAAATATTGTAGCAAAAATCAAATAACCCTATAACGATTGTTGAACTAAGAAAAACTAGGAAGCAAAAAATAGATTCTGGAGCATCCTTCACTGCTTTTTCTTTTACTGGTAGTACTTCTTGAGGTGTTTGGTGTTCCATGGGTGAGACAATCTTTGTCCGTCTAGGGTCTCTAGGTGGTAGGTGCCTTTCCTTACCCATGAGGTAACTCTGTAGGGGCCTTCCCAGTTTGGACCAAGCCCTGAGACTGGTCACCTTTCTTAAGACAAGGTCTCCGACCTTGAAGTCTCTGGGCTTGATCTTGGAATTGTAGTGCTTGGCCATGAGATCCTGGTATCTTGCAAGCCTTTGTTCAGCCGTAGCGTTGACTTCGTCTACTAGGTCGAGCTGGAGACGAATAGCCTCGTCGTTTCTTCTTTCGTCGTAGCTGTTTACCCTGTAGCTGGTGAGTCCAATTTCTGCGAGGATGGCTGCTTCACTTCCATATGCCAAACGGAATGGTGTTTCGCCTATAGGAGTTCTTGGCATCGTCCTGTACGCCCACAATACGCGTGGAAGTTACTCCGGCCATATACCCTTTGCCCCCTCAAGCTGAGTTTTGATGATCTTCAGCAAGGATCGGTTTGTAACTTCAACTTGGCCATTTGCTTGAGGGTGTGCGGGGGATGAATAATGATTCTTGATCCCAAGTTCCGAGCAGAAATTTCTGAAAGAGTTATTGTCGAATTGTTTCCCGTTGTCCAAGACCAGAACTCTTGGTATGCCGTACCTACAAATGATATTTCTCCATACAAAGTTGCGTACATTTGTTTCTGTGATTGTAGCCAGCGCTTCTGCTTCTACCCATTTGGTGAAATAGTCGATGCCAACGACTAGGAACTTCAATTTTCTAGCTGCGGTGGGAAAGGGGTCCATTATATCTAAACCCCATTGTGCGAACGACCATAGAGTCGTCATTGGAGTTAGTTCCTCCGTCAGTTGTCTTATGGAATTGCCAAATCTCTGGCATTTGTCGCAAGCCCTGGCGTACACTTGAGCATCCTTTTGCATGGTGGGCCAGTAATATCCAGCTCAGATGAGCTTGTGAACTAACGACCGCGACCCTGAATGGTTCCCGCAGACTCCTTCATGTACTTCCCTCATTACATACTCCGCTTCCTCGGGACCCAGGCATCTTAAGAATGGGCGCGAGAACCTTCTTTTGTATAGGACACCATTGATCAATATGAACCGCGCCGCTTGGACCTTCAGCTTCCTAGCAGTTTCTTTAGCATCCAGTAGCATGCCTTCCTTTAGGTAGGCGATTATTGGCGTGGTCCAATTACTTTCAGTACCTATCTCCTCTATGTTTATGTTATCAATTGTAGGTGAAAGTTGAACAAAGGAAAGTACCTTATCATGGACGGTCATATGTTCTGCTGATGCGGCCTTGGCTAGCCTATCTGCTTGCTCATTCTCCTTCCTTGGGATCTGCACTATCTGAGCTTGCAAGTCGTACATGTTCTTCTTCGCTTGGTCCAAGTACATCTTCATCCGTGTGCCCTTACATTCATACTCGCCGATCACCTGATTGGTGACTATCTATGAATCACAGTGGACAACTGCATTGGTGGCACCAGCGGCTTTGGCGAGATCCAATCCCGCAATTAAAGCTTCATATTCTGCTTCATTATTCGTCGTAGAAAAGTTGAGGCGAATCATGCATTCCACTTCGTCTCCTTCCGGAGATTGAAGTACGATGCCTGCTCCACCAGCTTGCTTATTGGACGAGCCGTCAGTGTAGACATTCCATGGAGGATGCTCCTCTGCCCCTGGTCCGCTGGACTTGTAAATTTTGAAATAAAGTCGGCCACTGCTTGTCCCTTTATAGCTGTTCGTGGACGGTACTGTATATCAAACTCGCTCAACTTAATTGCCTATAGCGCTATCCTTCCGGCTGCTTCGGGATTGTTCAAGGTTCGTCTTAATGGCTTATCCGTTAGGACAATGATAGTGTGAACTTGGAAGTAAGGCTTAAGTCTTCGGGCCGCCGTGATTAAGGCGAAGGCGAGCTTTTCAATCGGCGGGTATCTTTCTTTCGCTCCACGAAATGCATGGCTAGTATAGTACACGGGTTTTTGAATCTTGCCTTCTTCTCGGATCAAGGTTGCGCTGACGGCAGCTGGTGACACGGCCAGGTATAAGAACAACTCTTCTCCTTCTCTTGTTGGGCTCAGCAGTGGAGGGAAGAAAGGTAGGCTTTAAGATCTCCAAACGCCTGCTGACATTCTTCCGTCCACTTAAAGGATTTCTTCAATATTCGGAAGAAGGGTAGGCATTTGTCTGTCGCTCTTGATACGAATCTATTCAACGCACGACCTTTCCGTTAAGGCTCTGTACTTCTTTCACATTCTTTAGGGGTGTCATTTCTAATACCGCGCGGATCTTATCCGGGTTAGCTTCAATCCCCCTATGGGACACCATGAACCCTAAGAACTTTCCAGCTGTCACCCCGAATGCGTATTTGCTTGGATTAAGCTTCATGTTGTACGATCGAAGGGTGTCGAAAGTTTCTTTGAGGTTGTCCAAATGGTCTCCTTCCTTTCAACTTTTAACAAGCATATCGTCTACGTACACCTGGATGTTCCTTCCAATCTGTTTTGCGAACATTTTGTTCATGAGTCTCTAGTAAGTCGCCCCGGCATTCTTGAGGCCAAATGGCATCACTCTGTAACAAAAGAGACCTTGACTTGTTATGAACGAGGTCTTTTCCTGATCCACTTCGTCCATCTTAATCTGATTGTACCCGGAGAAGGCATCCATGAAACTCAGCAACTAATGTTGCACAGTTGAATCGACTAGAGTATCAATTTTTGGGAGAGGGTAACTGTCTTTTGGACAGGCTTTGTTTAAGTCTGTGAAATCTACGCATATCCTCCATTTTCCGTTGGCCTTTCTAACCATTACGACGTTTGCCAGCCAATCGGGGTAGTAGACTTCTTTGATGAAGTTCGCTTCTTGCAGCTTGCGAACTTCTTCTGCTATAGCTTGGTCTCTTTCTCGCGCGAAAACACGCTTTTTCTGATGAACCGGTGGAAAGGTGGGAGACACATTCAACCTGTGGACCATGACGGAGGGATCAATCCCTGGCATGTCTTCATGGCTCCATGCAAAAACGTCCCGATTTGCCTTAAGAAACACTTCTAGTGCTTGCAGGATCGCTGGGCTGGCAAGGGTGCCAATTCGGGTTGTTCGCTCCGGAATTGAGTCGTCTAATTGTATTTCCTGAAGCTTTTCAATAGGTTCGGCCACCGTCTGATGTTCTTCGAAGTTCATGGCCTGCATCTGGTCATCCATTTCCATCATCGTCACGTAACATTCTCGCGTGACGACCTGGTCCCCACGCAGTTCTCCTATTCCGTATTCAGTGGGGAATTTGAGCATTAAGTGGTAGGTCGAAGTTACGGCCTTCCATGAATTAAGAGTGGGACGTCCAATTATGGCATTGTACATTGAAGAGCAATCAACTACGATAAACGTGACGTCTGTTGTAATCTGCCGAGGGTAATCACCGATCGTGACGAGCAAAGTAATCGCACCGAGGGGATATACCTTGGTTCCCCCGAACCCAATGAGGGGAGCGTTTGTTGGAGTCAACTGCTCTTTACCAATCATCATCTGCTGGAAAGCCGGATAGTAGAGGATATCAGCGGAGCTTCCGTTGTCAATCAGGATCCGATGCATATTGTAGTCTCCCACTTGTATGCTAACTACAAGTGCGTCATCGTGTGGGTGGTGAAGACGTCGAGCGTCGTTCTTTGAGAACCCAATGACGGGTGTTTCCTCCTGTTCTTTCCTAGGAATGAAGCTCGTCATCTGAACGTTCTGGATCGTTTTGAGATAAGTTTTTCGAGCCTTTTTCGACGAGCTAGACGTCGCCGTGCCCTTTACAATCATCCTTATGTCCCCTAAGGGTGGTCTTGGACGCTTGTTTTCTTGTCGTGGAATCTGTTCTTGTGGTGGGTCTGTTCTCTTCCTGCTAACGAACCTCTGTAACTTCTCTTGCCGAATGAGTGCTTCTATCTATTGCTTCAAGTCATAGCAGTTCGCCGTGTCATGGCCGTGGTCTCTGTGAAAGCGGCAGTATTTGTCCCGAGGCCTTTTATTAGGATCTCCCTTCAGCTTTCCTGGAAAAGTGAGGGCTTTTTCGTCTTTAATTTGCATCAAAACTTGGTCTATTGGGGCTGTAAGCAGTGTGAAGTGTGTAAACCTCCCAGCTGGAGGTTTAGGGCACCTCTCTTCTTGTTTCTCTCCCGTCCTTGCCGTTTTTTGTCCCTTATCTTGATGTACGTCGTCTTGTCTTTCTCTCTTCTTAGAGGGCTTCTCATCTCGGGCCGAGAGTGCATCCTCCGCGTTCATGTACTTGGTCGCCCTGTATAGTACACCAGACATGGTCTTTGGGTCGTTCTTGTATAGGGAGAATAAAAATTTACCCTTCCGCAGTCCATTCGTAAATGCCATTGTTATGAATTCTGTTCCGTTCCTGGCGGAACGGACGAAATTTTTCGTACCGGTATATAATCCGTAACCGGAATACCCTTTGTTCCACCTTGGGTCAAAATTCGGCCAGTTTCAGGGCATTTCGGTCATTCCGGTGTGTTTCGGCAAATACCGGCCGAACTAAAGATTCGGCCGGTATGTGTTTTGGGTTTGCTTCACACTTCACAGTTCACAGAGATTGAAGAAAAAGAAGAAAAGAAGAAGAAGAAGAAGAAGAAGAAGAAGAAGAAGAAGAAGAAGAAGAAAGATAAGATTCACATCAGATCGAAGAAAAAGAAAAAAAAAATTCAAGTCATGGAAAAAGCTCAAGTGCTGCCATTAAAACTCACTTCTTCAAGCTTATGTCTCTGCCACTTCCAGAGAGAAAAAGAGGGAGTGTGAGACTTTTATGAGGCTTTGAATAAAAAAGCTTTGGAATGTCTCTAAACTCAAAGCCATTGTTTCTCCTTCAGCTTCATCCTTGTTGCTTTGACCCACCATACTTCTCTGTTGTTGACATTTCCTTTGCTGGAGAACACTTACCTATTGGGCGTGTTGAGCCCCGGCCTTTGTTTGTGTGAGGAAGAGTTAAGACCTAAGGATGCATTAAAAAAAAAAGAAGAAGATAAAAAGTGGAGAAGTTTGCGAAGTAGAAGAAAGGCGGAGATTAGATGAAGAGGAAATGATAAGGAAACTACTGGGAAATGGTAAGGAAAGTTAGGAAACTACTGGGAAATTTCTTATTTAAAAAACTATTCATACATCCTTAGTTATTTACAACAATGCCCCAAGTAAAAAGTTAAAAAATATTTACATAATTTTTTTTATCCACTTCACTGATTTTTTTTTTAAGGTGAAAGTTTATACACTATATTTATTGTATTATTTGTAAAAAAATTATAAAAAAATTTATAATAGTAATTATATCTAGTTACATATACATATATATATATATATATATATATTTTTTAGGAACCCCAAAACACCTTGAAACGGTACGCCGGAATAGGCCGGTACCGAAATATTTCGTTTCATTGGACAAACCGAAACGGGGTACGAAACAGAATTAATAACATTGGTAATTGCGGCTACTAGTATTTTGTTGTCCGCTTAGTCTATTGAAAGCGCTTCCTTGTTAAAGCGGGCAATGTATGACCTCAACGTTTCATCATCCAGTTGCCTAATATTCATCAGGCACGCCGTAGATTTCTTGTATCTGTGCCCTCCTATAAAATGCGAGAGGCGAAGAGAGTGCTCAACTCCTTAAAAGTGCTGATGGAGCCAGGTGTTAACTTGCTAAACCAGACCCTTGCGGAACCTCTTAATGTTGTAGGGAAAGCCCTACATATAATTTCATCCGCTACTCCCTGTAGATGCATCATCGTCTTAAAGGTCTCTAGATGATCCAACGGGTCTTTGGATCCATCATAGCTTTCGATTTGAGGCATGCAGAACTTCTGAGGGAGAGGGTATGAATTGACAGACATCGTGAATGGTGAATCCGTTCGATAAACCAGGTCGTCCAGGTCATTAGATACCCGTCCTTTGAGAGCATTCATCATAAAATCCATGCGCTCTTTCATCATCTGCATCTCTGCCACTACACTAAACGAGACCTGCTCCACAGTTGATGGTCGATTTGTATCTTGTTGTTCGGGCCTGCTATGGGCGATACTACCTTCCGGCCCGTGCTGGGTTCTCCTTTCGGCGCTGTTGGCCTCATGTTCTTCCTCCTGGATATGGAATGTTGCGTCTCTCTGTCGCAGTTCTTCTTCTAGATCGTTATTACGTTTCGCAAGGCGTTCTACTGCTGCTGCTAGGGTTTGAACTTGCCTTTCGAGGGTTGTCGTGTGTGTCTTCCCTTGATCGTTTGTTGTGGTTGCCATCGAGCGTGTGAGTACCATGCAACTTTTTGTCCGGAAAGTACAAAGTAATGACTTTTCCTTGCCTTTCCCATAGACGGCGCCAACTGATGATGCTCAACTTATCGTCAGTAAGCTGCAGAGTTCTCTTCCTTCGCACTCGATACAACCTACAAACACAAAATAAGAAAAACCTTGAAAGGATACCAGTGTGGTACCGGCCAAGGATCCTCCGAAGGTTAAGTTAGTAGATGCTCACAACCCTAGAGTGCTAGAGTTGGGGAATAGTATGCGTACCTTTTCTGTAGGAGCCCTTGGGGTTTTTATAGTAGTGTAGAACCGACCTTCTTTCCTTGAGTAAGAAGTCTTTTCCATATAAAACTTTGTCATTGATTGGGCGAACATTGCGGAATCCCTTTTATATTGAGATTCTATTCCCATTGAGTTTCTGCATATCCCAACAATGCGTGTAACGCAAGTTACATCTATTAATGACATGTGTACCCGTCCACAAAGTTCCAGTCTTCTATGGATCCGTCCACTTCAAACATCAATATCAGTAAATCAAAACTCAGGTCTACACCCTAATGGATTTCACCCTCGTCAGTGAGCAAAGGCACACCTTTGACACTAAAATTCCCATTTGACAAATCAAAATACTTGTCCAATCTCTCCCCTTGGAGGACACTTAATTTTGAAGCAACAGGGTCGTTAGGGGGTGCCATGATTGAAGAATTTCAGAGGAAAACAGAGAAAACAGAGGAAGACAAAAAAAGTGAACCCTTTGAAGAAAACTCAAAAAACACAAAGCCTAGAGAAAATTTTGGTTTTAACGTGGAAGATAAGGAACCCTAACTTGATTTATATGGGAGTAAGAGATCACCGACTTGTTAATAAAATATAACCAACTTTGATTTTTTTTTTTTTTTGGGAAGTACTTAATGACTTTGATCTCCTACTATATTTCTGCACATAAAACTTGAATGAGCAAACTTTGATACGCTTTGTAGTTATGTAAAACTAGAAGAGAATCTCATGGTAGACTTCCTAATAATTCTATACACAACAGTTGGAATATACAAATCTTTGATACACTAAACAAATAAGGAAACTGTGAAAGAGAGCTTACTTAGAAGATTGCTTGGTAGAGAATGTTGTATATAAAGGTAAATACATGGAGAGGTTGTAATAATAATGATGTTTGAGTTTGGAGAATGTTGTTTCATTAAGTTGTTAAAGTGAAAATTCAAGTTTTGGAAATTTTTAAGTGAAAATTCGAAATTCAGCATTTTCGATCGGTCGAAACTTTGGCTCCATCGATCAAAATAGTAAGAAAATAATCATAGAGTTTCTGGATGGTTTGATCGCTATTCGATTCCTGTTTGATCGATATAAAAGAGAATTCAATTGATTGAAAGGACCTTTCAACCGATCGAAACTCGAAAAACTGAATTTTTTGCAGAATTTTTTGGTGATTGTTCAGAAAGGTTGAAGATGTTTCAAGCCTTGTGAATGGTTTTATAAAACATTTTAACTCTCCATACGTACCTTTTAAAGGGTTATAACCCTATGAGTATAAATAGAGGTTAATCTTCCCAAAATAGTAAGTTACAAAAAAATACAAGAAATCCTGTGAATATTCTCCAAAATTGCTATTTGTAGAACTCAATAAACTTGGTTGTATCATGAGGACAAGTTTGTAGAAATCCTTTAGTAACTTGCATATGGGGACAAATATTGTCTAAGAATAATATTCAATTATACCTCCAAGTCAATCACTAATTTCTATTTACTTGATGTGTTCATTTGTTCTTTCATAATTTCTCCTTAATTTGGGAAAATCCCCAACAGAGAGAATGAATGCAAATTACAAGAATATAGGATGATTTGGTTTGACAAAGAGCAAAAGAAGTTGTTTGGTTGCACAGAAAAAAGTGGGAGAGCTATGCATGTATATATAGGCAGAGAAGCTGAAGTAGGTGATTGGGAAAAATGAATAAACAATAGAATCAAGGAAACTAGTAAGATAAGAGCTTTGGGCGGTTGTTGCGTTGTTGGTAATGGTTGGTCTTTTCACTCTTTTGGGCTTTTGGGTTCTCTATGTTTTATTCTCTTTTAGTGACATGAGGAACCTCCTTACATGTAAAACATGCCGACTGGTTGTTTTCAAGTACAGTGATTGCATATTATCCCTCTCCTTTGATGTGAACTTCAATCGACATGCTTTGAGACCTAACAAATAATATTGGAATACTTGCCCAAGAAAACTAAAATTCGGATTTTGATAGCAACCCTCAACCCAATGTTTATAAATGAAATGCGAACCAAAGGTATAAGTAACAGACCTTGACCCTAATGATTATAACTGAATTACGAACCGAAAGTGTAAAATTTGAACGCCACATGGGAGAATCCTTGATAAGTTTACTGTTCTTAAAGAACCAAAAGAAGAAGCAAAATCTCATGTTTTTTTTTTTTTTTTTTTATAAATTTTATTCAATAATCCTTTATTACAACTAGATGATATTCCATGCAATGCGCGGACTACTTCACAATTTAATTTAAAATCATTTTTATGTATATTAAAATCTACATATAATACTTAATACTTATTTTTTTTTGTATAATATTTATGTTTGCCCACAATATTGTTAATTTTGAAACTTGATTTCTTAATTCATATTTTCTTTTAAAAAATTGTATAACATTGTAAGATTATAATATATTACAATATTTACTATTAAAAATAGATTTTATTTTTTCAAACTGATTAAATGATTTTGAAATTTACAAATAAGAATTAAAAGTATATAATACTTTTAAAATTACATAAATTTTAACAACCTACCAAACATTTTCTCAACCACTTTATTCTCACAACTAAATATAGAGACCTTGATCGCAAACACTTAATTAATTATCTCAATGAAATTAAGGAAATTATTTGTAAGTATCAACATAAAGATAACGGGATTAAACAAAGAGAAATTTGCTATCATTTATCAAAATTTAATAGTCTTTAGTTAGGCTTTCATATCCTTAAAAAAAAAAAAAAAGCGAAAAACACTTTTAAATCACCATCAATTTTTGTTTTTATCACTATGGGCCTATGGCTCATACCGCACAAAATAGTAGTAAAATAAACTTACAAAGAAACATATAAATTATGAATTCTAACACAAAATTTTATAAACAAAAATAGCTAACTTCATAAATAATCAATTAGAATGTTTTTTTTTCTTTAGTTTAAAAAAAATACATTTATAACTTTCCTAAACCAAAATCTCAAACACCCAAAGACTCCAAGCGAATCATAATTTCACAAAATCTACAATGCTTAACTTCAACATCAAAACCGTAAACTACCATCATTGAATAAAAAATGCAAATCCCTTTCCTTGGTCATAACCTACTCATACGGGTTACAATCAAATGATACTACGATGTTGGAGTCATGTAGGTGTCATTGAAAGGTTGAAAGTAAATGACATCATTTTTTTGTTACGTGTGTTTGAGATGAGATGGTATGAAAGGCTATGGACATGTGTATATAAAGGAGTAGAAGTGAAAAGGGTGAATAGAAATGCAAAGAGTTTTTTATGTGTGTGAGAGATGGAAAATCTTGAAACATTGAACCAAATAAAACAAATAGTAGTCTTAAAACATTGAGTAATAATGTAACAAAAATATTTTTGAAACATTGAATCAAAGGAAATAAATAATAGTCTTAAAACATTGAATAATAATGTAACAAAAATAATAGGCTTAAGAGTATTTCAATTCTCTTCATAGAGTGCGCCATATGGCAGAATCTCATGCTCTCTCGCATGAGGTCTCTGCTTTTATATATACTAGTGTTTAACCTGTGCAATGCGTGGGATCATTTTATGAATTAAAAAACAATCAACTTAATATATTATACTTAATGTGATGGTAAAATAGGGAAGGGAGTGGATGGTTAGTTGTTCAAATAATGATGTTAATGTGTAGGTGTTCTTCTAGAAGACAGACATAACTTAGCATCAACATATGATCTAGAGAAAATGTTAATTGATAATGTTGTGTGTTCGAGAGAATATAGTTATTGAAGTATGAAATAAGTGGAAGAGAAATTTGGTTAATAAAATCAATTTGTTAAGAAAAAATTGGTTGCAAAGTGTGTAAGATACGTTAGTTATCAATCTATTTGTTTATTATTTTAAAGAAAACACGGAAAACAAATTGGAAGCAGAAAGTTTAAAAAAATTTAAAACCAAATTGGTTTTTTTTTTTTGTTTTTGTTTTAAGAGGATATGGTTTGGTTTCTAGGGTTTTTATTGTGTTTATTTTTTTTATGTTTCGAAGTTGTGTGTGTGTTTGTGTTTTATTGAGAGTGAGAGAGTACGAAATTAAAGGAGGGGTTTGGGTTTTCCAGCTAAAAATACTGATTTTCGGTTACCGATTTGACGATTTTGCCCCTTGCTTGGTACACGTGGAAATGAATTCAGTAATTAATCCAAAAAATTCCATAATTCCATTTACTAAAATATTATTATTACTATACATTCTAAAGTATACATGTTGAAATCTGGTTACGAACACAATCGATATGCATAGTGTTCTCTCATTGTAACACACACATATATTTAGCTCCATCTAGAGCTTTGGTGTGATTCTAAATTGACCAAGCCATCTGTTAAATCTAATGATTTTCTAATATAATTTAGGATGCAAATTTTTAAGTCAATTATCAATTTGTTGCTACCCTATCTTTGTAGCTCAAAGATAAATGTCTACTCATAAAAAATAATTAGTATCTGAGAAAGTAAATATATTCAAATAATTTAAGATAAATATTCGTAGAGAATATTTTATATTAAAAGTTTTAGTTAAATAAATTTAATTAAATAAGTATGTAGCTAATGTATTAGAAATTAACAATTTTAAAATAGAACTCAAAATGTCAAAACCAAAATCAGAATTTAAAACTAATTTATCATCATGGGTTTAATATTTTTAAATCTTAAGATTTCTCTCTCTCTCTCTCTCTCTCTCTCTCTCTCTCTCTTTTATATGTATTATTTTTGCATTTTTTTAATTTTAATTTTTTTTAAAAAAGCAATAATATATTTGTATCTAAAAATTCTTGGGATTTTATGAGAATGTATATAAACAAATAAGTTAAAAAGATTAAAGTTGAAAGTAATATAATTCTTAAAAGCAATTGGTTTTACAGAAGACATGCTCAATTTGTTTGTTGGGAAAGGTCCTTAAAAGATATTCCTTCAATAATTTAAAAATACAAATATTATAAAAGGAAAAGGTTGCAATTTTGATTGCTAAGAGAATTAATCATAAATTCCAAAATTTTGTTGCTAATATGCAAAATTCATGACACATTAGTGTCTAGATTGGCATGACAAGCAAATTGGTTCATTTTGCAAACTTTAAAGATTACTATTACTTATGAAGCACTACTAATTGATACCACATTTATGTCCTTTCTTTGACCTAGATTTTTGCCCAAAATATGGAGTTTGGACCATTCTTTCAACACACTATTAATTTAATCTTTTGAACCTGCGTGGAAACTACAAAGTTGAAGTGCAAGTAGAAGCATGAACACAATTTTCTGCAAGCCACACACACACACACACTCACAAAATATCATATTCTCTCTACCAGTACCCATATTTACTATTCCACACCATCCAACTGATTGCTTTCACATGTTAAAAACATGGGAAAAATTGCACTAAGTTGAAAATTCCATATGATCATTGATAGACAGATTTTAAAATGGTCTTTAACCATGATTAGATGTCCATATTTTATTGGTGTAGTAGAATTTTTAACAAATTAAAAGAAGTATCTGTAAATCATCAAATCTTTGTTACCCCTTTTCAGCTTCAGCTTTGTGATCATGCCACATTGGTTGCTACACACACAAACTTTGAATGTATTCTACAGTGTCAAACTCAAAGAATAAGAGATGTCCTCTAACCAAACATGATCTACTAAATGAATTATATGCAATTTCTGTCAACTTAATAGAAATTACATTCAATGTTTTATTAATGGAAATTCACCCACCAACAACCATAAAGTTACAACAACAAAATACATTTTCTGCATTTATCTACCATTAAAATAAAAGTTTAAAGTAGCTAACCCTAGTAATTATGCAGATAGAGTGGAATTTTTCCTTCTTATTCTCTCTAACAGTTGTATTACACATTCTCTTTTTTTTTTCTTTGCTTCAAATTCAGGTCCCCAATAAGAAAGTTATTAGATCATGCTATTAAAGATGACAACAAATCAAGTGTCAAAGGGAAATTATAATAAAATTGTACAATAGAAATACGACTTCACAATTCGCGATACACTTTTAAAACATTAGCTATGCTCATACATTAGCTAACAGACCTACACTAACAGATGCATTAGCTATGCTCCTGTTAAATTGCAGCAGCTAGCATCACTGATATTCTTGCATCAGCTTGGATCACGCTCGGATCACAGCTCCTGTGTTGCACCAGCTTCATGAGATAACACTAAAGCTATACCAATCAGCAAAAGTGAGAATACATATCCTATGTGTGGTAAGTACTAAATGGCATGCCACAGTGAAAACTTCAAAAACAGTCAAGATTTCAGTTTACTTGCCATGTAAAAAAGGAAAAAACCGCTTCCTTAATAAATAAAGTTTCTGTTTACTTGCCAAGTACAAATAGAGGCATCTTCGAATAACAACATGGTACTTTGGTTACCAATTGAGACTTGAACAGAGTGACAACCTAACAAAGAGGCAAATGAAAAGATAGGAAAAAAAAATGACATCAACAAAGAGAGATTTAAGCAAGAATCTACCTAAAAAACCCTATCTCTATAACTGAATTTTAGCAACCAACAATAGGAAAGAATTATAGCTGGAGTCAAAATTGGAATCACATATATTATAGCACTTGCAATTCATGTTGATATAAAAGTCTTAAGATGCTTGGACTATCCTATGACAAAAATTAAAATTGAATGGAAAAAGATGGCATAAAGAAATTGAAACAAATCCTCCAACAATGAGAAAACCATAACCTAAATAAAGAAAATTTAAACTATCACAATTTGAAATAAAACAGAAAATTAAGTAAATAAGAAAAGGGTACAAAGAAACGAATTTGATTTATAATTTTGAAGCATTTTTTATGTTAGGGGCAAACAAAAAGAATAACAAAATCTTGCAAAAATTTGCCAAACAGGGAAAAACATTCTAACCAAATAACAATAATCGACAAAACAGAACCCAAACAATTGGAAAAATAAAATGGGAAATCAGGTTACCTTTAACCTTGATTCAATAATTTTTTTTGGCATAATGACTCCTAGAAATGTATTACAAAATTTAAAAGAGAAGTGACTAATGGGAAGCCAAAACTTTTTTTCTAATCAAAACACAGTCACTAACCAAATTGAGTCTTAAGAATTGAAAGTGGTGTCTACCATATTTAGATGTACCAAAATCAAGACTTCAAAATATGGTAATTCAGTAACAATAATTAAATCCAAGCTCGTAATTATAGCATTTGGCAATCATAAGATCATAAAGTATTGTCTTTTTTAATTTTAACTGTAATGTAAACTTCTAGACATATAAAATTTAGGTATAAACAGCACTCATGTGTGGGAATCACTAAATATTTTTCATAAAGCATAAATCATGCATTTTCAACGCTTACAAAATATCACTAATAGAACTCAAAACCGTCAAAAGCAAGACAATGTAATCATTGAGTTAGACTAAATTGGAAAACCTCACAAACAAAAATAATCCAACTTAATTACAAAACATTGCAGAAAAAAAAAAAAAAAAATCAAAGAGAACTCTATCTATTTGGCTATCGGAAGAAGATTGAAAAAGATTATGGAATCATAATAGGGTTATAGGCCAATTGAATCCATAACAAAAACCAATTCAAACCCAAATACATCAATTGGGAAAATTTAACCGAAAATATGAGATAAGCAAAGGAAAAATCAGTCTATCCTAATCTTTCAGTTTAATTCAGTAACTCTTCTTAAAAAACACCCAAATGTCTTATCTGAAAGAGAACTCCGTAAATTTGTGCTTCAACAAAAGGATGGGAAAAGGAGGTTTCTTAAATTATAGAAAATAAATTGAAGTTATAATCTGACTTGAATTGAAAAATGTGCAAGATTGATCCCATAGTACCATGGACTGCTCATGGGACACCAAGACTGAACTGGTTCAAAGCATATTTCTAAATTTATCCATTTAAAAAATATTAAATTTCTTAATACTCTACATATAAAGAAAAAGAATAAATATACATAGATTTAGGAGTATGCATTGTTCTAAAAAAATTACTTAGAAACAGATGGACTGTGAGTAAGAGTTCTGAAGACTTCTCCAAAAGACACCATCTCTAGATAAATGGTAAAATTTATAATATTTGACCAAATAGAATAACATCCCAAAACAATAACTAAATATATCCTTCTGTGTCACTCTTGTAAACAACATCCATCACATATAGCATCTTGCCAAAGACAACATAGCATTCCATCAAAAAAACAAAACAAAAAAGACAACATGGCATTCCATCCAACCTTTTAAAGGAAACAAAAAGCAAGCATGTAAGAAGGAAAAAAAAAAAAAATCCGGGCTATATAAAATATGCACTAAACAGATTGTACAAATTATCATTGTTCAAATACATTTTAAAAATAATATACAAAATCCTCCACACCATTAATACAGCCAGCAAATGTCACCAAGTCTTAGTCTTCTTCTCCTACGTTATCTCATGTAAAGATATTGCCTTAAGGTGCACACATGTTGCTAATTCAGCACATGGACACTCAAATTCATGTAATGAGTCTACCCACACCTAAATATGAAAAAAGATCATGATCTACCTTAATCGATAAAATCTTCAAATTAGCACTTGAATCAAACCATTCACTTACAAACCAACAACTTTGAGAACAACACTACTTATTTAATAGGAAAAACAACAGCCTGAGCCTATATGCAAAAATTAGCGAAATTAAGATAGATGCACGAAGTTCCAAAATAACTCAACAAAACAAAGTATTCAACAGTATGAAAGATAGAGGCTAACAATTAAATAGATACTAATATAAGATACCCAAACTTGTAATAAATAATCTACTACTATCGCAACTCAAATCTTACAAACATGGGTGGGGAAAAATGCTAGAGATCACAAACCATATATAAGAGCTCTATTTGAAATTGAAAGTTTCATTCACAGAATCATCACAAATAGCAACTGAAATTCCTCAGAATCAAGAAAATTTAATCTGTGAGGTAGAATGAAATGTAAAGCCTAAAAAAAGTATTTTTATTAGAACTATCGCAACTCTAACAATCTAATTTTGCTTAGAACTATCCCCAATACATCAATTAACAAAATGTAATCTAAAATATCAGATAAATAGAGGGATAGTAAGGCTGTCCTAAGGTGAAACAAAGTCTACAAAAAGAAGCTGAAGTAATCATTATAAGAAAGTTGATCACAAAGCATGACACCAACAAAAAAAAAAAAAAAAAACACATAACAATTTTACAGGTTAGTTGAAAAAGAATCATGGAATGCATTTTTTTTTATTATAGAAAAAGCTGTCTAAAATATGCAAAAACAGAGGAAATTCAAACAACTAATACATAATGGACAGAATTATCTGATAAACGAAGGAAAAATTAGGCTTTCCTAACTTATCAGTTTGTTCCAGCAACTCTGCTTGCAAATTACTCAAGTTTTGTACTTGACAGAGAACTGCAGAAAATCTGAATTTCAACAAAATGACAGGGTAAGAAGGTTATTTATAATTTCAATAACACAGTGCCTAACAATCTGTTGGAAGGTTTATAGTAATCAGATGGTTATCAATTTATTTATTTATTTTTAAAAACCCAGTAATTAATCCAAAAAACCATAATTTCACTTAAAAAAAAAATTATAAAGTACTATACACTCTAAACTTTTAGATTTTAAACCATCCAAGTATTAAAATCAAGGGCAAAATCCCTAATGTTACTAAAACTAAAAACCAAAAATAATTATTTCAGACCAAATCATTCATAGAGAGAGAATAAACCCATCATTACACACTCTAAACTTTCAGACTTATAACCATCCAAGTTGAAATTTGGCCATTAAAATCAAGGGCGAAATCCCTTATGTTGCCAGTACTTAAAACTAGTAATTATAATTTTTCCATAGAAAGAGAAATAAACCCATCTATATTACAAAAGGAGTCAAAGAAGAACCCTAGACAGTTTGGTATGGAGAAAATTTTGAAATACAGATATATTGAAAAGGAAGATGGTAATTCTTGTAGTAGAAACATCTGGTTTTAAACTAAAAACATATACATATTGGAGATTTAATATGCTAATTCGAAAAGTAAAAGCAATGGTGAAAAGTTTCAGAAAACCAAAATAGTATTTGAAGATGAAAAGAGTACGTTGACCTTTAGAAAAATTTTGTTGCAAAGGAGAGATGAGGCAGAGTAGCAGATCATGTGAGTTTGTTTAAACTCCTTAAACACAACAGATTAACCTAGAGAATTAGCCAAGTGATTAACTTAGGTAATTTAATTAAATCTAGGTTAACACAAATAAGCAAAAACAGTAAAGCAGCGGAAATTAAAGAACACAAAGATTTGATGACCTAGGAAAACCAAACCGGTAAAAAACCTGGGGAGGATTTAACCTAGCTATCCTCAAGGTAAACTAAATCCACTATGAAAGAATTGAAGTTTACACAATAAGACTTAGACCGCTAACATCCTATTGCTACCCAAGTGTAGGAAACTTACTACCACGACCCCATGATAGCTCCGAGATCCACGGACTCCTTCTTTCCTTGAATTCTTCAGCAAATCACAAGCGCACCTGCTTGTATATCTTTATGCTCTTTTGATTCTGCAACTGTATTGATTTACACAACTCTTGACATGAATCTCAAGTTTGTAAACCCTAAGTGTATGTGAAGGCAAACACCTCTAGATCTCACAATGAGATTCACAAACACAGCATTCAGAACCTTGAAAACGTGGCTAGGGTTTCCCCTTTTATACTTAAGGCAAAACATAAAACCCTATACATTTAATGGGCTTGGGCTGAGTTGGAATTTTCTGCAGAAAAATGATCTGCCTGATTTTCGATTGATCGAGCCTAATTTTTGATCGATCGAGTCAAGCAGAAAGTTAACAGTTACTTCTGCAGTAAACTCGATTCCAACTTTACATAAATGCCATACTTTGAGCAAGTCTAACACAAGACTAAACATTGTTTTGATCATGGTTTGCCAACATACAAATTGAAGTTCTAATACATTAGTTCCTAATTCTTAGAACCTAACAGATCAGATGGCGATGGCCGACCGTTCTCTGTAACATAGTAGTGCTAGGGGTTTTTTTTAAGAGAGAGAAAATGTTAAGCGGATTGATGATGAGAAGAGATCGCTAGGGTGTTTTTAGTTTCTACGTTTTTTTATTTTATTTTAACCAGTTTTTTTTTTTTAATATACCTAACCACTATCAAACGGTGCTAAGGAATGCCAAACAATATAATGCATCACTTTTTTAAGTTATACGTGTCTGAATTTTAGATAAGAACTTTTCCTTACAACTTAGTAATTCCAAATTTGCAATTTGAGCCCATATTCGATCAACATTGCTGGGACAACATTCAAGTGCATATTAATATTATAATAATGTGTTAAGAGAGCAATAAATTGGATTACTTAAGCAAACAAAGTTCAAAATGAACATTTTAAAAAGAAAAGATATGTACATATTAGAATCTGTGCTAGGACGACAACTTGTTGCAAGCTTTCAGCAAGCTTTCATGAGAAGAGACTTCTGTTTCCTGAAAACCAAAAAGAAAAGGTGTATCTGAAATGAAGAAAACACAAAACAAGTTAGAAGTAGAAAGTAAAATGAAAATAAATAAAAATTTTTTTGTGGATTTTGGTCTACAGATGGTTCTAGGGCTTTTATGCTTTGAAGTTCTGCCTCCAAAACCAAACACAACAATAAAAAACAATAAAAAAGAGATTAAAAAAAATAGAGCATGTCAAATTAATAATTTAAATTATGGGAAAAAATAGTGGGAGAAAGAAGAGATGCTCTATCAAGGTGAAGTGGATGATAGATGGGTGAGGGAATACCATTTGATGTGAATGTCATAGGCAACAGAGAAGATTATAATTTTTATATATGTGTGAAAAAAAATGTAAACTTTCTTTAATTGCTAAGATTAGCATTCCTTTTTTTTTTTTGGGGGGGGGGGGGGATAGATTAGCATTCCTAAGATAAGTATTTGAATTAAAAAAAAAAAGGTCGCATCAAATACCAAGCATAAAATTTAAAATAAGAACAATAGTAAAAGCCTTAATATTGTTCACATTTATTTCTTTTCCAGTACAATTCCAGCAACAAATGAAGCATCAAATCAATAACCTTTCACACATTTTTTACTATTTAGTTTCTAACAAAACCAAAAACTCAAACTTTGCTAATTCAATCAGTCCCCAATTGAACCAAAAACAAATTCCAATTTCCCTCATCATTCCCTCACTTAATCCTCCATTTTCTCAGCAAAAAAACAAAAGCCTCATTGTTGCTAATTACGCAAACTGAATAATCCCTTGAGTTATACTCTTTAAAGAAAAATAACAAATAACAAAGCATCTATAATCACAACTTTCTTGGGAAAGAAACAGAAATGGAAAGCAAGAGAGAAGAAGTGAGTTAGGGCAAGAAGGAACGAACCAAACAAACAACATCAAAATCTGAAATCTACAGACCGTAATAGAAAATCCCAAAACATCAAAGCAAATATCTAAATTTATACCTATCCAACCAAAATATCCAAAAACTAAGTCATATTAAATACCCAGATATAAGAAAGGGGTAAAAAAAAAAAACCAGTGGCAGTTTCGGCAATTTGATGATGGGAGGTAAATGGCCTGATCGACGGAGTTAATGGCACTTAGATTTCTCTTCCTCAATCTCAATTCTTGTGTGTGCCTGCGGTTTCGGTGTTCTGAGTCTGGCGAGGGAACGGACAGTGGCAGAAAAACTGACAGTAATCTAGTTTTGATTTCTTATGCCCAATCATCCATTAGAATCCCTAAATATAATAATTTAAAAAAAAATAGTTGAAGAAACAGATTAAAGAACCAACCAAATATGAAGAATGCAATTGCAAGAAAATACTCCCTTCACATAAACTATGCATGTCGCTTAAAGAATCTGTCTCATAAATATGGCCATTAACTATCTCTTCATGGAAAAAAAAAAAAAAACCTTAAGCAAATATTCAAAATTCCACAATCTCACTCCCCTTACAAATAACAAAACAGGTAAGAGCGAAAACAAAAAACGCAAAAATTATAATTTAAATATTAAGTTTAAAAGATAACCGACCATTAAAATTTAGGTAGGTTTCAAAATTCTGGAAACTGTATTACAAAAAGTTACTATTGTGAAACCTACAGTTGGTACACTCCTCCATGGATCTCAATATTAAAAAAAAAAACATTTGAGCAGTTCATTTAATTGCAAAGCTAAATTTTCAATAAAAATTCGAAAACTAACACCAAATGGTAGGTGCACGCACATGCGATTAATTTTGTGAATTATAAAAATCAACAGCTACTGTACAACCCTCACCATTACAAAGTAAAATGTCTCAAAAATCAACCAACACAAATACAACTAAGTGAAAATGATTAGAAAGCATAGTGAACAAAAAATTGAGGAGATTTCCAACCTTTTATTAGGCTTCTGGAAATAGGGTTAAAAAAATTAAAGCAGTTCCTACTTTCTATTAAATTTAAAAATGAAAATAAATATCAATAGAGAAATAATAATAAAATTAAATATCAAAAAAGGAGAACTGTTAGGTTCTAAGAATTAGGAACTAATGTATTAGAACTTCAATTTGTATGTTGGCAAACCATGATCAAAACAATGTTTAGTCTTGTGTTAGACTTGCTCAAAGCATGGGTCTTAATGTAAAGTTGGAATCGAGTTGTTGTGCAGAATTACTGTTAACTTTCTATCAGACTCGATCGATCGAAAATTAGGCTCGATCGATCGAAAATCGGGCAGATCGTTTTTTTGCAGAATTTTCCAACTCAGCCCTAGTCCATTTAATGTATAGGGTTTTATGTTTTGCCCTAAGTATATAAGGGAAAACCCTAGCCACGTTTTTAGAGTTCTGAATGCTGTGTTTGTGAATCTCATTGTGAGATCTAGAGGTGTTTACCTTCACATACACTTAGGGTTTACAAACTTGAGATTCATGTCAAGAGTTGTGTAAACCAATACAGTTGCAGAATCAAAAGAGCATAAAGATATACAAGCAGGTGCGCTTGTGGATTTGCTGAAGAATTCAAGAAAGAAGGAGTCCGTGGATCTCGGAGCTATCATGGGGTCATGGTAGTAAGTTTCCTACACTTGGGTAGCAATAAGATGTTAGTGGTCTAAGTCTTATTGTGTAAACTTCGATTCTTTCATAGTGGATTCAGTTTACCTTGAGGATAGCTAGGTTAAATCCTCCCCAGGTTTTTACCGGTGTGGTTTTCTGGGTCATCATATCTTTGTGTTATTTATTTTCCGCTGCTTTGTTGTTTTTGCTTATTTGTGTTAACCTAGATTTAATTAAATTACCTAAGTTATCACTTGGCTAATTTATTAGGTTAATCTGTTGGGTTTAAGGGGTCTAAACGAACTGACAAGTGGTATCAGAGCGGGTAGCTTTTGTTTTTGATCCTTTGATCTTTTAGCTGATCCTTGACCCCTGTTGTCATGGAACATGGACACTCTCTTGTTGTTCCACCTCACTTTGATGGAAACAACTATGCTTATTGGAAAGTAAGGATGAAAGCATTCCTGAAATCCATTGATGAGAGAGTTTGGAATTCCGTTGAGTACGGATGGGAGAAGCCCATTACTCCTGTGAGTGAGTGGCAAACTTCTCAAAAGGAGGCAGCTGCTTTCAATAGCAAAGCTATGAATACTATCTTTAATGCTGTTTCCATGGAGGAATTTAAGAGAATCTCTAATGTTGAGGTTGCTCATACTGCTTGGAATATCCTCCAGACTGTGCATGAAGGCACAAAGGCAGTTAAGATAAATAAATTGCAGCAATTAACTACTAGATTTGAAAGCATTAGAATGAATAATGATGAATCGTTTGATGAATTCTATGCTAAATTGAATGATATTGTTAATTCTGCTTATAATTTGGGTGAAATCTATGATCAACCTAAAATTGTTAGGAAGATTCTTAGATCTTTAACTGAAGATTTTAGACCCAAAGTGACTGCCATTACTGAGAGCAAGGATGTGGACTTCATCCCTGTTGAAGAACTGGTAGGATCTCTTCAGTCCTATGAGTTAGACCTCCCTAAGACTAACAAATCCAAATCAATGGCTCTTAAGTCTGTTGATGATGTTGAGGATGGTGGATTTGATGATGAATCATGATTGAACTTGTTACTGCCATCACTGAGAGCAAGCCAATTTTGTTAATTTGAATCATGATTGAACTTGTTACTGTATTAATATATGCATCATTTGGTGTTCATACTCATGCATCATATAGATTTGCTATTTTTCTATATTATATGCTGTGCTAACTTGCAGTCTGCCCTTGGTTTTTGGTTTTTGCTCTTTTTTTTTCTGTGTCTCTCCTTATTCCTTAGCATCATGCCTAGGAAAACTAGAGCCCGTAGGACTTCTGACCCTTCACCTTCTTTCGATAGTGATCGGTTTCCTAGTGCCCAGAACCAAGAGACCTATGAGACCCTTAATCTTAGGCGTCAAATTTGGGGTGAGCGTAGGGTTATCTTAGATGAGGTTGATCCTGAGGTGAGACGGAACTTTGAGCGTCGGGGTTGGTTACCTCTACTTGATTTTGAGCGTCCTCCTCCTGCTTCTTTGATCAGAGAGTTCTATTCGAACCTCTCTATCCATGTCTACGATAACGACACCTTGGTAAAGGTGTGGTTACGTGGTGTGGAGTATCGCATTACCCCTTGGGTAGTGTCTGATGCTCTTGGTGTGCCTATTGTTGATCATCTTGTTTTTCCCTATGAGGAGTCTCCTCCTCTAGATGATGTCTTGTCATACATCACTAGGTCTTCTATCCAGTGGGGTTCTGATCCTCGGATCACTTCGGCTGAGCTTTCCGAGCTTCACTATCTCTTCTTTAGGATAGCGTGTCATTCTTTGTGGCCTATTTCTCATGTCCACACCATCCCTCTTGAGCGATGTGTGTTTTTGTATGCGCTAGTCACTGATGCTCCTATTAGTTTTCCTCATTTGTTCCTTCGTTCTTTGAACGAGGTTCATCGGTCTAGCTCTACGGCTCATGCGCTATTCTTTCCTATTTTCATTCATAGGATTCTCCTTCATCTCGGTCTAGATGATTTTCCTGTTTCTGAGCCTGTTCATATTATTGCTCCTATTGGTGCTACCTTTTTGAGGCAAAGGGCTGCTCAACTTCGAGCTAGCTCTAAGCATCCTAGGGTAGAGCCTTCTGGTGTCACTCCACCCCCCTCTTCTTCTACAGATGTTCCTGCAGCTGAGCCATCTGCTGATCCTGTTGCTGCTGCTGCTGCTGATGTTCCTCCACCGTTTGATGAGGTTTCTGACCTTCGTCGGACTCTGGATACTGTCGTGACCGTTCAGGCGGCTCATGGTCAGTTATTGGTGGACATCCTTGATGAGCTACGTGCCTTGCGAGCTGATCTGGTGAGCTCTCATCGTTCTCCTCCACCTTCTTTTGATGATGAGTGAGTGCCCTTTGGCAATTCGTCACAAAAAGGGGGAGTGCATATTGTATATCTTGGAGATTTTTGTAGAGGAGAGATTTTTGTTTTAGGGGGAGTTTTGAGCTTTTTGTAGTTTGTGTGATACCTTGGAGCTTGTGGAGTTATTAGATTGTATCTAGGCGCTTCACTTTGTATTTACTTTTTTGGCTCTTGATTAGGAGATATATGTTTTGTGATACATTGGTTACTGATATGTTTCTTGTTTCACTATACTTCATTGCTTATTGATTTATATTTATGATGTTATTCATGATATATGTCTTTATTTTGTGTTTTGTGAAATCAAGAAGTTTATTTTATATTCCTTGTTTTTTTCTTCCACACATGCGTTTATGTGTTTGTTAAGTGTTACAGGAATATACAGGTTGTTTTCAGTCGAGCTGCTGTCTACTTTGCAACTGTTAGATAGTAGTTTAGGTTGAATTGTCTAAGTGGCTATTTATGTTGTAATGGGCTATTTCAATGTGTAAACTTTGAGCTTTTGTTAAGTCTGTGTTTTGTCACGGATTGCCAAAGGGGGAGTTTGTTAGGTTCTAAGAATTAGGAACTAATATATTAGAACTTCAATTTGTATGTTGGCAAACCATGATCAAAACAATGTTTAGTCTTGTGTTAGACTTGCTCAAAGTATGGGTCTTAATGTAAAGTTGGAATCGAATTGTTGTGCAGAATTACTGTTAACTTTCTGTCAGACTCGATCGATCGATCGAAAATCGGGCAGATCGTTTTTCTGCAGAATTTTCCAACTCAGCCCTAGTCCATTTAATGTATAGGGTTTTATGTTTTGCCCTAAGTATATAAGGGAAATCTCTAGCCACGTTTTTAGAGTTCTGAATGCTGTGTTTGTGAATCTCATTGTGAGATCTAGAGGTGTTTACCTTCACATACACTTAGGGTTTACAAACTTGAGATTCATGTCAAGAGTTGTGTAAATCAATACAGTTGTAGAATCAAAAGAGCATAAAGATATACAAGCAGGTGCGCTTGTGGATTTGCTGAAGAATTCAAGAAAGAAGGAGTTCGTGGATCTCGGAGCTATCATGGGGTCGTGGTAGTAAGTTTCCTACACTTGGGTAGCAATAAGATGTTAGTGGTCTAAGTCTTATTGTGTAAACTTCGATTCTTTCATAGTGGATTCAGTTTACCTTGAGGATAGCTAGGTTAAATCCTCCCCAGGTTTTTACCGGTGTGGTTTCCTGGGTCATCATATCTTTGTGTTATTTATTTTCCGCTGCTTTGTTGTTTTTGCTTATTTGTGTTAACCTAGATTTAATTAAATTACCTAAGTTATCACTTGGCTAATTTATTAGGTTAATCTGTTGGGTTTAAGGGGTCTAAACGAACTGACAAGAACAACAAAGGCGATTGTTTTCTCTAAGCATTCAGTTTTTTTTTTAAAAAAAAAATACAAATCAAACAAAAATCTACCAAACTAAAACTAAAACTAAATTTAATCAATACTACAATCAAACAAAACAGGGCTCTAGAAATTGTAAAAATAAATGGGAAATTAGGGAAAAAGGTAGGCAAACCTTAAACCTTAATTGAGTAGTGCGGCAAAACAAGATTTAACAAAATCTTTGTTATCTATCTATCTATCTATCTGTTTGAAATGCTAATTGAATGGGAAAAAAAGGGGATTTAAAGAATGCCTATCTTCTACTAAACCCATATATTTTTGAAAATCCTAGAAACGGTAATTGAATAGAAAACCAAAAAAGGGGAAAAATGCCTACCTTTTGAATTGTCAGTTGTTGAAGAGCAGAGACGGGATAGCTTTAAAATTTTCTGTTGTTGTAGAGTATGAACTAAGATTTTCAGTTTTCACTCTTGCAGAGAACGAACATAGGTTTTCACTATTGCAAAGGTTTTTTTTTTTTTTTTTTTTTTCCCGGGTGTTTGATGGGTTGGAACACGCTAGTCCGATCTGTGTGTATTTGGAGGTGCACAAAGAATCACAAGTTTGAGTCTAAATTTTGATCGTGAAATACGGTTTGGGTTTTTAGGGTTTGTGTTTTTGGATAAGCAGCTTGGTGTTTTTATAAAGGTTTACGTTTCTTATGGGGCATGTATAATTTAACTGATTGTTAAAATAAAACAATGTTGAACTGTTAAACTTTAATTACGAAAACAATATTTTATAACAATTCTAAAAAAGCTGTATAGAGCAACCTAACATAAAACTTATATACATAAGAAATCAATAGACATATACAAATGTTATAATGAATCATAGAATCAATTTTAAAATGTAAGATAAATATATATGGTACAAATAGATAAATATAAGGTTTGTCAAGCAAGATGAGGTTTGGGAAGAAAAAAAAAATCTATCTACATCTTGTGATAATGACGAAGACACAGCAAGTATTAGGGTAATTTCTATCTGCATCTTCCGATCATGATGAAAATGCAACCACCAACAACCTATTATGATATAGCACATCAACCTATTACGATATAGCACATCAAGGGAAATAATTAATAAATCAACCAAAGAATAAAACATACATACGGACACATAAACAACACATAACTCTCAAGACAACGTGGCTCAAGCCATAGCAAACCCTTACATGTAAATTAATGGGCGAAAAAACCCAAACACTATGACACTTCACAGCAAAGATTGAATAATTATAAAAATGAAAAATAAATTGAATCGAAATTAAGTCAAATCATTTTTTTCACAGCAAATTTAGTAAAGAAAATTGAGTATAGGACATACACAGCACTGAAATAGTGAAAAGTAAAAACGGAGATAAGGGGAAATATACATTAAGTTTGAATTATAACACATCCCAATAAAGAAAATTTTCAAGAAAAGGAAAAAAAAAAAAAAAAACCTTCAAATGATCCATTTTCAATCAAACAAAACTGTCAATTTATATAAGCAAAAAAGCTGACATGGTAACTTCACTTTTTTGCTTAGCATCAAAAAAAAAAAAAAAAAAAACAATTAATTATGAAATTCAAAGGTTACTCCAAAAGAATAAGGCCTAAAGCCTTGTCCTTGGACTTGCTCATAATACAACAATACATATAATTAATAGAAATAAAGAAATGCACTTGTTCAAAAATAATAATTAATTAAAATAAAGAAGAAGTTCTACTTATTTAAATCTTTCAAATACTTTATTCCTTGCTTAATGACTTCCTGCTTCATCTCTAAATCTTGTAGGTCCAAAGTTGTTAACAACCATGCCTTTGAACATTGCGTTTAATCTCATAATTTCTTCATCGGCTAAACATAAATTAAATATCATCAGCCAATGTAAAAAAATATTCCTAAACCTAGAAAAGCTTACATAATGCAAGTTCAATCTTGACCAAGGAAAATCCAATAAATAAGAAGAACAAAGTAGAAATAAACATGATAAGAAAAAAAAAATTCTAAGATAGCTTGGTTATATTTATACACACAAAAGTAAAAATAATATTTTAGCCTGGTTATATTTATACATGTAAATTATAAAACAAAAAAAATTAATAACAAAAATTAGTTTAAAATATTTGCAATTGCCTTTGATAATCACATGCTTCAATCTATTATATAATTCAGTCTTCAATATACATTGGTTAATGGTTACACACCCACATAAGTCAATTTTTTTTAAACATGTGTGTGCACCAACATGTAATTGTTGAAACAATCAGCCACCATAAACCAAAGTGTAAAATCATCTTCACGTTTGCAAGAACCTTTTTCATAAAATTTTAAAATAAATATAGTACAAAGCACAAAGTTTGACTTCAAACTCGCTTATAACCAATGTCTACAACTCCCACTAAAAAAATTAACATAATTACATATTTTGAAAATTGAACTGTTGGATTGCATATTCTTTATATTCTTAATATGCGTATCAAATTTCATACCAATTAGATTTTCTATTCAATATGAAAAGAAAACTGTAAAATAAGAAAAAATGACCCTTGAATAGCTAAATCAGGTTGTTGCATAATGTTAGGTTCTAAGGAATTAGGAACTAATGTATTAGAACTTCATTTTGTAATGTTGGCAAACCATGATCAAAACATTTTTAGTCTTGTTTAGACTTCCTCAAAGTATGAGGGTTTTATGTAAAATTGGAATCGAGTTACTGCAGAAGTTACTGTGCAATTCTGCCTGGCTTGATCGATCGAGAATTAGACTCGATCGATTGAAAGTTGTGCAGATTGTTTTTTTCTGCAGAATTTCCAACTCAGCCCAAGCCCGTTTGATGTGTAGGGTTTTATGTTTTGCCCTAAGTATAAAAGGGAAAACCCTAGTCACGTTTTTAGAGTTCTGAATATTGTGTGTGTGAATCTTATTTGTGAGATCTAGAGGTGTTTACCTTCACATACACTTAGGGTTTCCAAACTCAAGATTGATGTCAAGAGCTTAGTGATCATTTAGTTGCAGAATCAAGAACTTCATGATATACAAGCAGGTGTGCTTGTGCTTTGCTGAGAATTCAATGAAAGAAGTAGTCCGTGGACTCGGAGCTGTCACGTGGTCGTGGTAGTAAGTTTTCTACTCGAGGTAGCAATAAGATATTAGTGGTCTAAGTTGCTATTGTATAAACTTCAATTCTTTCATAGTGAATTCGGTTTTACCTTGAGGATAGCTAGGTTAAATCCTCCCCAGGTTTTTTACCGGTTTGGTTTTCCTGGGTTAACATATCGTGTGTTATTTATTTTCCGCACTTTTGCATGATATAATATATTTGTGTTAACCTAGAATTGCTTAATTTACCTAAGTTAATCACTTGGCTAAATATCTAGGTTAATCTGTTTGGGTTTAAGGGGTCTAAACTTCTTACACATAATACCACAGCTTTCCAAAGTACTATGAAATCATAGGTCGGTACTTTGGTGATACTTAGTGTGAAAGTATTCAATTTCTCTAAGTGCTACATAAAATCACAATGTCGGTCAAAATTGTTCGACACACTTAGAAAGAATTTAGTACCAATTCAAACTGATAATTCAGCATTTATAAATTAGAAAGCAAAGATGATCAATATTAAATCCGGATGACCCATTTTACCTTAAAAAATTTCATATCGTAACACTAATTGATCAAAAAAATATCTATATTAGAATTAATTTGTAGAGGAATAATCACCAAATTCAAATATAATAAATGATTAAATTAAAATAATTCAAAGACCTACATCATGTAAGTTTGAGAAAGTTGTAAGGTGCAATGAGTACAAAAAAAATTTCTAATTATGTCAACATGAATTAGCTACATTTAAAATTACCTAATTTTTTTCAATCCTTCTCAAGCTTTCAAAAATCTTGTTAAGTACCTCTTTGTTTGATTTTTGAATGCCCTTACAAACACAAAGTGTCATTGAGCAGCATTTAGAAATTCACCCAGTGAAAGATTTTTAAAATTCTTATGAAAATTAAATTGAAATCTTACAAACATGAGAATGTACTTTAGTGACTCTAATGGAAAACACTTGAACAACATGAGTAACCCTCCAAGATAGAAAAATATTATGAGAAATTAAGATGCATCAAACATGAAAAGAGCAAGAAACTAAATGCATATGCATGGATAAATAAGTAAGGACAATGCGTTAAAATTTAAAACAACAATTCCATTGCGAAAGAGTAAAGGGTTCTTCAAATTGTTCATATTGTTAAAACTCGTATCTCAAAGGAAACAACAATTTTTGAAAAATTTATTGATTCTATAATTTTAAAAAACAGGTGGAGCACATAATTAAACAAATATTTGAAATAAATAAATATTGGGACTTGAAGCTTAGAAATTTGACATCTAAAAATATTTGTCATGGTCTGTATTTCTCTGCGCCTGTTGGTCTGCATTTTCTGCAATATGCATACTTGTTGCTCTGAATTTCTCTGCGTGTACCTATTGGTCTGTACTTCTCTACTGTATTCAGCTTCTTGTTCTTTCTGTTTTCAGCTTCTTGTTTCCTCCATATTTGGATTTCAGGGCTGTCCTATATGTAATTGTTTTCATTTGTTATCAATAAATAGGAATGAAAATCCAATTCAGATGCAAAGTCTGCAATCTTAGCCCTATTGATCAAATATGGACAACCTCATTCTACATTACAAAGTGTGTGTATACCAACGAAATACTTTAAAAAAAAAAATTGACACAATTACTGTGATATGTGAACTATATGGGGTAAAAATCTAATACATAGAAATATATACTTGAAAAACTTGATAACAATGCTAGAAAAGAAACATGGGAAACGAAATTATAAAGGGAAAAATGTTTCAACAAAAAAATTAAAACAGAATAAATAAAATGAAAGCTTTAGTGTAGAGATATAATCAAAACAAATTGAACCCAATTATCCAAAAGGAAAACCAAATCCAACATAAATAACGGATATTAAAAACCATTCTTAACCCAAATTCCTTATTCAAAACCAAATCTAAGCCAAAAAAATTAATGCAATCCAATCTAGTCAAAATACCCCGACCTAAATTAGATTTGACCCCAAATTAAAAAAAAAAAAAAAAATGAAAAAACAGAGACTATACTGGTGGAGGGAATGGGTTTAATGATGGCAGAGGCTTGGACTATTGCTTGACGCAGTTGGGGGCAGATTTCTCAGTTTTTTTCTCTCTCCACTCTCTGTGCCTAATAGACTCATTCTCTCTCTCTCTCTCTCTCTCTCTCTCTCTCTCTCTTTTAATCTGTTTTTTCTGTTTTAAATTGTGTAGGTTGCACAATAAACAATTAAAACTTAAAGCCTTAAACGGTGCAATGTGCTATATTTTGTAACTTTCATATTGTAAGCATGGCAGGTTTTTAAGTGGGCAATTTTCCTTACATGTCATCACAGCCTTAATTACAGGGAAAGGCTGAAGCAATGAAAGTAAAATTAAAAGTAATATGAAAGAATTGCAGGTTCATGCTAAAGCAATAAACCAAACGTACTACTACCACATAGATCTTTAGCAATAGAAATTTCACAAACTATAAATAAAAAATTAACCAAAAGATATTAAGATGGTACCACTAAACTGGAAAGAATTAATCAAATTTGCTTTCCTATAGCTAATTGATTAGAAATATGCCCAACTATTTCATTTTTCATCCTATTATGTGTCAGTGGAACTTAAAAAAAAAAAATTGTCAAGAACTATATAAAATCATCTATCTCCAAACACTCTACTTTATGCTTATTTTTGTCATATATTTGTGAGTTTCAAAACAAGGCAAAGTTGTAGATAAATGAATCAATCCTTGAGAATGCGCACATGTTTAGATTTCTTGAGGAGAAACACAAATATTAAGAGTTGGATTCACTACTTGCAAGAGTCATCTGAAAGATTAATTAATCTTTGTGTTAATCATGGCAATATACACTTAAGCAACTATATTTTTAAAAAAGATATATGTAAAGAAACATTCAATAGATGACCTATAAATAAAGAGGAAAAAGTACAGATTAACTCTTATAAGAAAGACATAAAAGTATAAATACATGTTTAGTGACAGATTATTGTAGATAGAGAAGCGGTATCCAGCAAAGAAGATATGATTGGCCACACTTTGAATTCTTTCGTCCCCTCACTATGCAGATTGTAAACTTAGTTACATAATAGCCCCAAAACCAATTCAATTCCTAATATTCAAAAAAAAAAAAAAAAAAATACTAAACAAATTCTAATTTTCTAACTCAAATACCTGAATCAAAACCAAATCAAACCCAAATGCCTAAATCCAACCAAATGCCCAAACATAAATCATACTAACTCTGAGAAAATTATCTTTTTATGATAAGTAAATCCCTGAGAAAATTATTCTCTACCATAACATACAAAGTAATCAATTTTGTACAAAGAATATCATTCTTTTAGATTTAAGAATTTAAAACATGCAAAACCCAGAAAAACCCAACATCAAAAATAACTAAATCATGACTTAAAAGTATATTTTGAAAAAATATCGTCTAAAATCTACAATGTATAAAAAAAATAACAAAATATTTTCAGATTTCAAAATCCCACAATTTCAATCCCCCTTACAAATAACAGAACATGTCAGAGAGGTAAAGTTAGGAGAATATTGGGAAAAAAATTGGTACCTTTGCTTTGAAGAAATTAGAGACTCTAGATTGAAGAAAGATTACACTTCATCCCTGCAGAGAAAGCATCCAAAAGAGACGAATTTAAACAAACCCATTACTAAAAATTTCTAATAAAATAGTCACATATCAGAATTTGAATGATTTAATTCCAAAATAGATGAACTGAAAAAAATCTATTACTGAAAAAATTAAAAAAAGAATAGTCACATATTAAAACCTGATTTCCTTTGCCCTAATTTTTGAATCCAAATCTAGAACCAAATTGAAAAAATTGAAAGCATATAATAGGTCTAATTTACCTAAAAAAATCAGAGAAAGAATCGAACCCATTAGAGGCGTTGTTTGTGGGCAGAGGGGACTTTTTTCGTTCTTGACGTTGAAGTCGGTATCATCTTCCTTCTTCAGCTTCTTTCTCTAGTGAAATCAAAATGGCAAATGAACTCTAATCTTAGTGACAGAAACAGAGAGGTGTTCTGTCAGGAATAGAGAGGCATTCTCTTCTTTCTCCGTGTCCCAGGATCGCCTTTCTCTTTCTCTGCTTCTTTCCTTGTTTCCTCGTTGCCTCTCTCTCTCTCTCTCTTTCATCGCCTCTCTATTTCTATTTCTATTTCCGATCGTCCTATAATTTTAACCAGTTATTTTTTTGTTATTTATAATGACAGGTTTTAAATGGTGTGTAAATTGATGACCAATATAATTTATCACTTTTTAACTTATTCGTGACAGAATTTTAAGGGGTCATTTTTCCTAACGTGGCAGCACCTCCTTAGAGGCTTCTGCTTTTATATATAGTACTAGTATGTGGATATATTATTAATCATGAGTTTATTCATGTTTAAAAGGCTCAGTTAAGTTTAAATTCATATTATTAACTAGAAAATTTCATTAACAAAACTTAGCAGTGTGTGTGTATATATATATATATATATATATATTTGTTGATGAGAATGAGTGGTGGGGTAAGATAGAACAGAAGAAAGGAGGAGGGGAAGAGGAGATGATAATTAAGCACAATTTCAGTCGAGCAGGCTAGCAAACCTTATATGATATGGCTTATCAACTGGGGCTTTACTTGTAAGTGCTTATAAATAATTGGCATAAGAGTGGTTTGTGTGCATAGGTGAATTGTGAGTTGGGCGTATAGGAAATGTTGTTTGTATTGTCTATCTTCTAGCTTAGATGAGTATAGTTTGATTGAATTTGTATAATTTATTTGTGGGAGCTATGTGATGTGTCATCAGTGGATGGTTTACTTTTATTTTATTATATTGTGTGCTTCCACATGAGTATGGTTCACTCTCATCACAATGACATAAAATATGCTTTGGACAAGAAAGATTGTGCTTTATTATTTAGCAGGTATTGTTTGGTAGATTAGATGTAGAAATGCGGGGATTTAGAAAGAGCTTACCAAGCAGACGTGGGGATTTAGCAGGTATTGTGTTTACCAAACACCACTTTATCTATTTTACCAACCCATTTTTAGAAAGAGCTTGTAACTCGAGCAAATGCTAGGGATTTTTATTTAAAATTTTTTAATAATTTTTTTGTTGTATTTTTGTAGCATCTCAAAAGTATTTTTCTTTTTTATATAACATCATCAAAAGTAAATTAAATCATACTTCATTATAGTAACATATATTAACACACTTTGAAAAAGGGGAAAAAAATTAAACTTACAAAAGTGGAAAACCAAATAGTTTTCTTCATAACATCATAAAAATTTAGGTACATAGCTCAAAATAACATTTATAATCTTAAAATAAACCAAAAGTCAAATAGTTTAATCCCTTAAAAGTTTATGGTTCTAATGTTGTGAGCAACCAAGCCATTGATGATCCTTTTGCATACCTAGACATATCAGAACTTTTTTAAAAAATATGTTAAATTGATTCCAAATGAAGAACATATACAGATGCGAAATTAATTCTACCATCTCAAATCTAAATCACATGAATCAGTGTTAGATAGCTAATCATTTCTTTTTCCTTTAAACACGTCTAATAAAAATCTCTAAATTGAAAAAAAAAAAATTTTTATGGTAGGCATTAATCCCTTGGACAATAGTATCATTAAAAGTACATAATCTAAGCATAAATCTCCATTAATACACCAAAGAAACCATGCATAGATTATGTAGTCCTCTCCAGTCATCTTAAGAGACATTTATATAAAAAAATCCTCTAATTTCCTTTTAAGTTGTAAACTTATAGTTATTTCTTTCTGCAGATTATGCATGTGTGATCCTAACAAAAATTGGGGGTTTAGAGATTAATCTAAAGAGATCCTAAACCTTCCTACTTTTTGAAAGGTATTAGAAATAATGCATTGAAATATTGAAGGGAAAAAAGGGCACAATATTATATTGAGTAAATAGACATTCCTCACTATGGTTAAAAAAGTATCACATGGTCCAAAATAACACTGAGGCACCCTAGCCAATAATTTTCCTTCAAATTAAAGTTTTGACTATTTGCAATCCACACAACATAACCCAAAAAAAAAAAAAAACACAATTAAATAGTAATAATCAAGATGTATTTCTCTTCAATAACTACCTAAAATCTAAAAGATAGAACAGCAAGGAAACATCTTAAAGAAACAAACTTACCTTCTTTTTTTTTTTTTCCAAATAGTTGCATAATTTTTTAGTGGTGCATTGGTCCGATCCAAGGCAAACTTCACATATGCCACAAAATCTTTTATAAATTAAGTGCACTCAATTTGCATAGAGTAAGAAAATGTAAATATTAAGTATTCAAAATGGCACAATGGATTCTACATAGCCACCTTCCCTAATCATATCAAAATATGCCCAAAGGATCCAAAAGGCAAGACAAAGTATTCAAATTAAAAACTTTCACCCCTAACCATAACACTATTTGCCTTATAAACAACTTTTGCATGTCAATTCCCAATTATTAAGACTACGAATTTTGGAGCGAAGCAAATGAGGATGGCTATTTTTCAATTAACGATATACGTCTTAAGACAACTGCAAGTGTTGTTTTATCAAATTTTATTGTTTCTCTTTCTCCTAATCTCCCATTAAGTTATGCATTTAAATATGAACTTTGATAGTTTTAGTGACATGTAATGCAGCGTCAAAATCGATTAAGAAATTTAATTGATTTTAAAAAATTACGTGTCCTGTTTTATTCAGGTCCAATTTCTTTGTCATATTTGTTCCCTTTAAGAACAAAGAATGGTTTTGGGAAATGTTTATAGATTTTATTTATTAGAACCTATATTTGTTCTACGTATTCATTGAAAAATTTAAACAAACACAAAAAAAACACAAAGATAACCAAGACAAAAGTTATTTAAAAAAAGTGCAGAAAGTTATTCAAAATAGAGCAGATTTAATGAAATAGTGCAATGCAGTGCAGACTTTTTATGAATCAGTGCAGTGTAGATTTTGTGAAACAATGTAGCAAAGATTTTAGTTGCAAAGAAAAGCAGAGTTTAGATGTGTAACAGTGCAGATTTTTTGTAGAAGAATAGTGCAGAAAAATAACATTTTGAAGAAGAAATCTTTTTAACAAATTGGATCCATAGGCCAAATTTTATTCATTGAGAAATTTAAACAAACAAATAGAGAACAAACACAAAAATAACCAAAACAAAACCTTCAAACTCACATTGCTCCTTTTATAGAACTTGGCATATGAAACAAAATCCCAAAGCCAAAGCTTATTAGTAAAATCACATACCAAATAAAATGGAGGTTATAATGTGGTTTTGGAGAAGGAGATGGGTAGAGAAAAGAGAGGATAGACTAACAGAACACAACGTATTCAAGGCCTAGTCATACCCATTGAGAAGCTTCAAATAGGTTAAAAAAAATCCTTTGAAAAACCTTTCTTTTAAAGGTATAGATAATAGGTTATACAATATCAATTGATTTTTTTATATTCTAAATAAAATTTGATTCGTCGTAAATTATGATAAAATAAGCTTCAAGACCCCTTTATTTATAAACCACTTAAGTCAGAACGTAAATTCCCAAAGTCATAATTTATTCATTCTAAAGATAAACCACACACAAAGACATTTAACGTTCTTTCAAACATTACCCTAACAAAAACATGAGAGAGAGAGAGAGAGAGAGAGAGAGAGAGAGAGAGAGAGAGAGAGAGAGAGAGGGTAATTATAGAGAGACAAAGTGAGAAAACTGGTGAATCTATTAGACAAAATTCTGTTTTGATTAGTATATTAAAGCCAATGAATGTTTTAGAAACCAAAGAATGTTGAAGGATGATAGCAAAGGGGTTTTGAAGAGACCATTGTTGATTTATTTAAGTTTTAATTTTCTTTAAGAATACCTTACAAATTGGCTCCTTGACTAACTCTTCTCCCTTGCTTGGTTGAGTAACTATTCTTATTGAAAGAAACTGATACAAAGGGAAAAATACAGAGGCGTTTACAATTTAAAGAAAACAGGTTGAACAGCCAAAATTGATGGTATAAACTTTGCAACATTTTCTAATATTGCAAAGCAATAAACCAAAAAAATAAACCAAAGAAAACTTAATTTTGTAGAGTTTTATCCCAAATACATCAATTGGCAAAATGTAATCCAATGGATGAATCCAATGATACTGATATTGAGATAGAAAAGAGAAGAAGTCCATTGGAGAAACAACAGAATCAATCTAATGGAAGTCATAGGATAGAGAATGAGAAGAATGATAGTTAGAACGTCCTAACCTGCCAGTTTTATCTAGCAATGTTTCTTGAAAACACCTGGTGAACATCATAAATCTGTCTAAATAGAGGTAATTCAAACAACAAATACATAATGGATAGAATCTATTACAAAGTATAAGATAAATGAAAGAAAAATTAGTCTTTCATAAACAATGCTGACCCAATCTCCAAGTATGTTTGATCGTATCTAAAACAAAATAATAAAGTACCAATATACCTGATCATCATAATCAATCTTTCTTTAAAAGACTGATTTTCAATTGGTAATCTTATCACTTCTATGATACCAATTCTATTAAATGCTCTTCAATTAGCATATCTCATCCATATATGTTTAGAAATCACACTGGGTTAATTTGCATTTTTTAGCAAGTAACAGATATTGATTTCGGACTTTAATCAAACAAATTGGAATCAAAGAGAGACTATATACCAATTATGAATAGCTACCACATTGAATTCGAACCCACAATCCCATTGATTAAATAGCAATAAAAAATTAATATTTTTTGGTCAAAGTAATTTCTCTTTCATGAACAGCTTTTGTTATATTTTTTTGGAACATAGCTTTTTATTTATAACTAAAACATATAAACATTGTAAATACCAAGACAAAGAAGAATGTACAATAGAGGGAAAATGTGAAGTTACAGGCTATAGATTAAATCAGACAGATATTACAATTTTACAGGTCAATTCAATCCAAATACTTGAGGAAAAAAAAAACTAAAATATGGAAAATAATTATACAACAAAAAAGGGCATGAGAAACAATAAAGAAAACCCAATTGGATAGCAAAGCAAAAAACCAATCCCCGATACGCAAACAACACTGGTTACAAAACATATAACACGGAAAAATAAATAAATAAATGCAACTTATGCACAGGTTAGTGCTTTTTAATTAACTTTCGTATTTATTTGTTTCTAATTTCAGTACAAATGAAAGTCATCAAAGGATAAATATAATTAACAAATTAGTAAATAACAGAATACTGGAATTGTTCTTCCATGAAATCGAAAGACCAAAACCAACAAACACCAAAAAAGAATAAATGCTATAGAGACCACAAACCAAATATAAAACCTGATTTGAAACTGAAATTAATGATTACATAATCATCACTAATAGAAAACTCAAATCCTTCAAAACCAACACAATGTAATTATTGAGCGAAATTGAATAGTAAAATTGCACAAAAACAAATAAGCCAAATTGATTGCAAAGCAGAGCAAACATAAAAATAAAGATCCATGGACTAATCAAAAACATTAATGTGTTCATAAGATTTTAGTTTCAAGTTTAACACTACTACTGCTTTGGTATCAGTTTAGTAAAACTGCCATTATTTCCGATTGATCAAAAAATAAATCATGCAGTTTTAAATTGCAGCAAAGAAAAATGAAAGAAATACTGCAAAAAAAGCCTGAGAAAACATTGAACATATGGGTTGAATTGTCAACAACACACATTTAATCAAATCTATGTCATTTATTTCTATGTTTCTATTTCAAAGAAGGCAGTAAATAAACGAAGAAAACAATAATTTCAATTTGGAAAAGATTATAATTTACTAAAATAGGAAAAACAAATATTATAATCTGAGACCAAATCATTCAAAGAGAGAGAATAAACAACCGGATTTTAATTCAAATTTGAATAAGAAAAAGTATCGATGAGGAGTTCCAAAGAAATTAGTGCATACCTTCTGAAAACATTGGGTTTTACTATGTAATAACACCAATCAAGCAGCGACAACCAAGAAAGAAAGAATACCACCTTTTAAGCTCGTGAAAAGAAAAAGAAAACACAAACACACTCTTGTTTAGAGAATGACCAACTCGGCATCAACACATGAGAGAGAGAGGATCTTTCCCTTCTTTGATTTGATTGGGTGAAAAAGATATTACATGATGTTCACTATGAAGTCACTTTTTAAGCCCCCAAATTGAGAAGAAATGAATGGATGAAGAGAGAGAAAATTATGTTTAATTATTAAGGATTTTCACTCGTAGAATTCTCTTTCTATCTAATTTGGAAATTTTTTCTTAAGTAAAATGTTATAGGGAACTTTCGTTTCTTCCTTTCTTCTTCAAGTAAAGCTAAGGACTACTAAAGTTCACAACATTCCTAAATTTCACAACTTAAAACACTTGATAAAGGCCTTGGTAACTAACTAAGAATATATAAAGGGGAAGAAAGAAAGAGAGAAAGGAAGGAGGTATGCTTTGAAAATGGCTAAAACTTAGATACAATACTTTATATCATGTATCTTAGGTTTCCTTCTTAGAATTTAGCCATGTGACCGCTTAATATAAACATTAAATGGACGTTAAAACACTAAGAAAAAGTCATTGTGAAAATCCAACTCCTTTCTCTTTCACTCCCATTGAACTTAGTGGTGGCAGCGATTTTCTTGGCAACTGTTTTTGTGAAGAAAAATTCACTTACCTTTGTATGATTTCCTTCACATTCTCTCTCAAAAAATTCTCTCACGTTCTCACACTTTCCTAGCTAACCCACACAAAATTTTCCCTTAAAGAAAGTGGTTTTCCTTACCACAAGAACATACATATTCACTTCCAATCTCTCTTTGTTCTCCTAAGCTTCATTATTTATTTCGTTAATATGTAAAATAAATTTTGAAGCCCACTGTGAATCCACCTCCTCCAACTGCAAAATTCACTTCTACCTCCACCAAGACTATTGAAATGGAAGCATGAAATCACTGTTGCTACCTCTACCAGGTTCAATAGGAGTGAAAGAGACAAGTTTTTAGGTTATCTCATGGGAAAATAGGGGTTTTAAATATCCGTTTAATGATTTTGTTAAATAGTCAGGTGGCTAAAATTTAAAAGAGGAACCTAAGATACAGGATATAAGATATTGTATCTATATTTTGCCCACACATTGAATAGTTTGCATATTTAAAGTAAACCCAAAATCCCTCATTTGGGGAAGGAGATTTAGAAATTTGGAATTTAAATAATAATCCATTATAGGATATTGATCTTTTTCTTGATGAACAAACTTTAAAACACACACACACACACACACACACACACTCTCTCTCTCTCTCTCTCTCTCTCAAAAATTTTATTGAGATCCAAAAGTCAACACAATGAGAGAAAATCCATTTTAAATCCCTAGATCTTTGCACTCCATAATAGACTCCTCCATTCAAGGGTGGAGTCAATTAAGCATGTTTTATAGAAATAATTATTTTTTGGAACTTTTCTGAAAGAATTAGTTAAGTGTTTCTTATCATCTCTCTCTCTCTCTCTCTCTCTCTCTCTCTCTCTCTCTCTCTCTCTCTCTCTCTCTCTCTCTCTCTCTCTCTCTCTCTCTCTCTCTATATATATATATATATAGCAATACAATCACAACAATTTCACAAGTTCCTAAATTAATCAACCATCCCATACAAGAATTTACTATAATTTAATAATTAATATATGGGGGGACAAACTTTGGCTATAAACTTGGTTGTAGCTGTTGGGTAATATACATGTTTGTATCACATACAAAACATACGCAGCGGAAAATAAACGGATTTACTTCATTCGCAATTGATAACATGTACTATGTAGGTTTCAGAATATAAGAACAAGAGAGTGTACCTTGATGCGGTGAAATTCAAAACCGAATGAAGAAGTACTCGGAAAGACTTTCAATCTTCACTCCAATTCCACTTGATGCCCAAGATGTGTGGTCTCTCAATCAGTTCTTTGTTTTTAGAGAGAATATGAAAGAGTGTCTCTCTTCCTTATGTCATATATTATTACACTTGTTAAACATACAAACTATTTTATTCTATATAAAATTCTGTATGTTTCTCTCCACATAACTGATTATCTAATTGGGCTAGCCTTTTGGGCCTTCCCAATTGGGCTTTAGTGTGTGGCTTGGAGTGAGACCAAAAGGGAACAAATAAGACACTAGCTCCAATGGGCCTTGGGCTTTTCTGTCAACTCTTGACAAGTCCAAAGTTACCATTAATTATATTTAATACCACTATATAAATATAATTGCACTCTAGGCCTCATTAATAAATTATATCCCAAGACTTTATTATACATGCAACCCCTTCATAAAATATTCGTAGTAATACAAAGTCATGAATATAGATTGCCACTTTGTAAATTACTACATCTTAATCCTTGAGTACCCGGTTTAATCCTTTTGAGTTATTCACCATATATTTATGAAATCCAATTTCATAAATATATACTTTAGTCTTACTAAAGTGGTTAGGCCTAACTCTCTGAATAACTGTGCCCATTAAACTTATCTCAAGGGAACATTTTATATTTCCGTTAAGAGACTATGAATTCCATCTTGAGAATATATGTTCGATCAACACTAAGTGTGGCTGCCCAACATACTGAGGTTTTGACCGTTACTTTAGATCTCACTCCTGATATATCAAAGCAACCTACATTTCATGATCAAGTCCATTATTCTCTCAGGATTAAGAGTTCATGTGAATACAAGTCGTGAGATTTATTATTCAATTGACAGTCGTTAGGAGAATAATAAATCTTACAGCGGTCCAGTTCAATATGTCTTAACTTTTAAAACATATCAACATATTAACTAGAAGTCACCACTTCCATGATCAAGACAAATCATCGTAGTTAATATGTTATAGTCTTCGCAGATGAAATGCCCAAGTTCATCACTGACTACGAACCAAAATTCTGAGTTTACAAAGAACTTGTGATCTATATCTTCTGTGACTAAATCACATACTATGCATCTCATGGACTATTTGATAATGTCCGAATATTCATGTTACTATTATTTTAGATAAGAATAAAACAACTTTATTAAACACAATATTAAGTCATACATCATTTCTCACATAATGTCATACATAATATCATACATAGCATCATACAATAGGATTTAAGGGCACATATCCTAACAATAGCCTAACAACTTCCATTAAAAAAATTAATATGACTACATATTTTGAAAATCTAACTGTTATATTGTATGTTCTTTATGCTCTTAACGTATATGTCAAATTTTGTGTCAATCTGATTTTATTTACTACATGATCCATAAATTTATTTTTTTTACATAATTTTAAATTACAAAAACTTGCAATTTAAACAATTGATTGATGATATAGTTGTTGATCTTTAATCTTTTAAAAATTTTGCAAGCATTGAGTATATAAGAAGAAAATGTAATCTAATGATGGATTTGTCAAAATTCACATCTAATAAAAAGATATTGAGTGAAGTTGCAGACTTAACCTACAACCAATTTTGTAACTTAATTTTGTCCTATATAAGGTGATAGGCTAATTTAAAAAGTGTTATAAGCTGTAGGGGCCAGAGGCCTAAATACATATATTGGGCCTTAGGCTCGTCCGAGGAGGTTCAAATGTCCGAGGATGGGTCAATAGTATAGAAGAAGCAGATGGTAGGCTTTACTACCAATTTTTGACTATGAAGAATTAGGAGGTAATTTGAGGATAAATAGATCCTCGGCTCAATAAGGCAAAGGTTAGGATGTATACTTTGCTATTTAGGATGAGGTGCAAGAAGGTCTTACTACTAAGGGCGTATCTTACATGCATATGGCATAGCTAGAAACTAGAAAATATCTAAAGGAAAAGCTGTTACCACCTCATTTAATGCCTTGCAACTAACACCCTAGCCGCATTAATGGAGAAATGATGTCTGAACTGTGGCTTAACAGCCTTATAGCTATTATCTAAGAGTTTCAAGAAGGTGCTAATGGGACAAGTATCAAGACCAACCATATGGCTTGCATGTGGAAGAGAAAGGAAAAGGGGGGAAGGGAGTATAAAAATGGGGAGGTGATTAAGAACCAAGGGGGGGAGGAAAAAAGGACATTTGGAAGAAAATATATAAGGACTGATCTCCTCGGACATTGCCCGAGGATGTTTTTCTGAAGTTAAACTTGTTTATTTTTTTTACTTATCATCCAAATCCATTCTGTCCATTGTCCAACTCGTTCCTAGCCCAGTTTTCTCAACCTACTCTCTACAAACTCATTATTTTTGGGCCTTTTGGGCTGGTCCATTCATCACTTGGGCTTAAAGTTCAAATCTGTGTCCCTACAATTGGCACCGTTTGTGGGAAAGTTGGTTTGTTAGTGTGTCTGATATTCAATCATGGTAGGTTCAGGTTAAAACCAACCAATGTCTATGGGGTCTCAATGGGAAGACCACTTTCACAGTCTTGGGCATAGAAAGGGCCAGAAGGGAAGTATGCATACTACCCATACTGGTGAGAGTCATTCTAAGCGTGGTAGCCATGTCTCTCATAAAGAGAATGCCAAAGCCATGTAGAAGGAGATTGATTATTTGAAGAGGAAGTTACGCCATGAGAGGGGAAGGAGAAGTCCCTCAATCTCTGATCTTTCTTCTGACGGCAAAGGGAATGATGACTATAGGCGTAGGTCAAGGACACCTCCGAGCGAAACCTTCACGTATGAGGAGGATTATCATCGTGAGTGCAAGAACAGAGACTTATTCTCAAGGGGCCTGGAGAATGATGCAATGAGCAGGGCCCTTAATCGAATCTCAATGTCTCCCTTCATGCGAAGAATTGAGAGTGGGAGGCTTCCTCGACAGTTTACTCAGCTCACGTTCACCATCTACAACGATCGAACAGACCCTGTTGAACATGTCAGCCACTTCAATCAGAGAATGGCAGTACACTCCTGGAACGAGGCCTTAATGTGCAAGGTGTTTCCGTCTAGCTTAGGGCCTGTGGCGATGAGGTGGTTCGATGGTTAGGGAGCAGGTTCTATTGACTCTTTCAAAGAGCTCACTCGGGCGTTTGGGTCCTGTTTTATCACATGCAGTCAAGTTCCTTGGCCTTTGGATTCTTTGCTGTCCTTGTCCATAAGGGAAGGAGAAACCTTGAAAACATATTTGGAAGGATACTAGGAAATGTTCAATGAGATAGAAGGTGACTTTGATGACATAGCTATTGTTAGGTTCTAAGAGCTTAGAACAATTGGCAAATCGTGAGCACACAAGAACATGTAAGCTGCAGAAAGAAGATTTCAGAATCTGCCTGGTTCGATCGATCGAAAGACAGGCTCGATCGATCGAGAATCGTATCTGCATAATTTTAAATTGGCCCAAACAGCAGTTCTAGCCCATTAAAAATTAGGGTTTCAGATCTACTTCTCCCACTATATAAAGGAAACCCTAAGCACGTTTTTTACAAGGCTTTTTAGAGAGAGAAGAGTGTGCCTCTTTTATTTTTAGGGTTTTGTTCCTAAAACCTCTCTTATTACTTCTACCGGTATTGTTCCTTGAAGAATCTCAAGATCCGGTATTGCTGAAGTTGCTGCATTCTCTAGTCATCAAAGGAGCTGATGATCTAAACCTTCAAGGGTGGTCTTGGAGTCACAAACAGAAGAGTTTGTGTTGCTAAACCTTTGAGTGGGATCTCAAAGTCACAAACGGTGGTGTTTGTGTTTTGCAAAGATCAAAGAAAGAAGGAGTCCGTGGATCTCGGAGCTATCATGGGGTCATGGTAGTAAGTTTCCTACACTTGGGTAGCAATAGGATGTTAGTGGTCTAAGTCGCTATTGTGTAAACTTCAATTCTTTCTAGTGGATTTGCTATTTTACCTTGAGATAGCTAGGTTAAATCCTCCCCAGGTTTTTACCGGTGTGGTTTCCTGGGTCATCATATCCTGTTATCATGGATATTTGTAAGTGTCATACTGTTTTTGATTGTGATGATTTGAATAAGAAGGACACTGTTGTTTCTGTTGATTTTATTGATGCCTTTGAGACTCTTCGTAAAGAATTATCTAAGTCTTTGAAAATTGCTAAGAAATTTAAGGAAGAGTTAAAATTGGCTAATCTTGAAAAAGAGGAATTGATTGTTAGATTAGATGAATCTAATAAAAAGAATGAATTTTTGAGAAATCAAATTTCCTCTCAAGATGAGAAGATGAAAAGCTTGGAACAAGAGTTAGTTGAATCTAAAGGTAAAATTGAAAATTTGACTAGAACCAAGCTTGCTGTTGATAACAGAAGTGTTTCTGTTTCTCTTAAGCCTAAAGATGAAAAAGTTTATATCCCTCCTTTCAAGAGGAATAATAAAGAAAAGGCTTATTTTGCTAGGTTAGACAAAGGTAAAAGTTCTGATATAGATGCTGAGTTTCTACACCCAAGTCTAAACCTACTGTTAGAGAGCATAAGAAATCTGTTTTTGTGCCTACTTGTAACCTTTGTGGTGTTATTGGTCATATTAGACCAAACTGTTCTTTGTTGAGGCAAAAACCAAAATCTGAGACTAGATTTGCTGTTAGGAATACTGATGTTTCTAAATTTGTTCCTGTTTGTCACTTTTGTGGTGTCTCTGGTCACATACGTCCTAATTGTCATAAATTGAAATTTAAGCATTCTGTATTTCAATCTAGGACATGTGATGATATTTTTCCTGCCATAAGTCCAAATAAATTGTTTCATATTCTTTTGAAAAATTTGAGCTTGTTGGCTTGTGAAAGGAATTTGCAGGATTTTAGTCTTTCTCAGAAGATTGGTGTAATTCCTCAAATACACTTTGCTTCACATGGATTTTCACCTACAAAGCCGAAGATTCGTGCTATATGGGTGAGAAAGGATTCTTTAAGGTGAGTGTTGTTGACTTGTCCCTAATTTAATTCTTTCAATTATTTGTGGACATGTTTTGTTTCTGTTTTTGGTTGTTTTGGTTTTTTTTAGTTTTTTTTTTTGTTTAAAAAAAAATCCAAAAACATTGAAAAATTTCAAAAAGACAAAAATATTTTATTTTGTGTCTAGTTTTATTTTTCTTGAGGATTACATGAATTATGATATCTCTCTCTTGATTTAGAACATACTTGATATTGTGGAGAAACATAAAAAGTATGTGTTATATAAGTGCTAAGCTATTTATGATTTTGTATGAGTATGTACTAGTTTGTACATGTACTCAAGGGTTAATTAAGAAATTGATATTTCTTGTTTGTGTACCCTCTATAGCTTAGTTAAGCACTGTCATGCATTGTATTTGCATTTTTGTTCATTTAGCATAATGTGTGCTTTTTGTTTTTGGTCATAAAATTTTTTTTAAAACCAAAAATATTTTTATGTGTTTTGTATTACATATCATGGATTTGTAATCACGGTTGGCCATGTTATCTTTACATAACATGTTTATGTACCTTGTTTAGCTTGGATGAGCTTATTTATTGCACTTTACTAGTTTAAGTTTTGTAGTGCATGTTGTGTGGGAAGATGTTTATAGTTTTTGATCACTTTGTCTTGATCTTGAAGTCACATGCCTTTGATTGTTGGACTTGAACTTATTGAGAAAGGCATAAATAACCATCTCACCACTGTCTACTAGCCAATCATGAACACCTTAGTGCATATCGTAAGATTTTGTGCTCGAGAAAGTGTAGCACATGCACAGAAAGAAGATAAGGTGTAGCCTCGGTTTAAATGCTAAAATTGGTGTGTACATTATTGGACTATAATTAATTCAATCAAATAAAATTTGTGTGTATATTATGAGGCAAATCAAGAAACTTACATGATTGCAAGCTTTTATTCTAGGAGATGTGAGAGTTATATGATGTAACTCTTTAGGTGATAGTCTCTTTCAAATTCTATGTGATGAATTTGGTAGACTTTGTGATTGATTACTATTCACATATCACCTCACATGTTTCTCAAAGTTTTTGCTAGTTGCACACACTACACAAGTTACTCTTTGCTAAACTTGGTACATTATATTGTGTGTGATCTTGTTGTGGCCATCCAAGATTAAAAGTTCCTTGATTTTGATGCAAAAATTTGAGTTTTAAGGACAAATTGATTGAAAATCTTAATTTTGGAAGATCTGGGTTGTTTTCATGTGTTTTTGAAAAACTTTAAGTCTCATACTCATGCATTTCATTCATGAATTATTATGCTTTGAGGAGTTACTGCATTAAATTGCTCTGTTTTTCAAAAATTTGAGTTTTCCAGATTTTCGATCGATCGAATCTGTCTCTCGACCAATCGAAATTGCGATAAAAATTTTGGTTTGATTCTGTCTGACTCGATTGGTATTCGATCGATACTCGATCGATCGAAACTGAAAAATTTTTAGTTTTTAGAGTTTTTGACCAAATTTTTTCATGCATCATTTATGGTTAGGATTCACATGAGTTGTATTGTTTTTCTGTGTCCATCTTGCAGTTTTGCAGTCATATCTCTCATTGTTTTCACACATAACATGCATAAACTTTGCTAAATTGGGTACTCAACTTGATTTAAAAATTGATTGATTAATTCTTGAGTCCTTTGTACATTTTAGTATATTCTATTTTTCTTTATGTGTGAACTACAAAAAATATTTTTCTTAAGGAGATCTGATTGATAATCAATGTGCAAATATTTTCTCTACTCATGCAACTGTTTATGGGTCACATAGTGTCAAGTTTGCATTTATTGAAAGAGAGAATATTTTTCTTCATGTGTATCCTCAACTTAATTTTTTTTAGGTTTGTGTGTTTTTATTTATCCCTACCTCCTAAATTTTTCCAAAACTATTTTTCCCAAAACTTGTTTTGTTTTTCCTATTTTTATAGGGGGAGAAAAGTTTTTTTTTATCCTTTGTTGTTCATAGGGGGAGTTGTTGCTCTTCATAGGGGGAGTTGTCTCTATTTTCTATCGAGCTAAACTGTTTTATGTTCCCTTGGTTCTCTTTTTTCTCTCTTGTTTACTGTCACTTTACTCTTTGTTTGGGTTGTCTTTGTCAATATGTGACAAAAAGGGGGAGAAATAGATGAAATGTGGGAATCCTGTTTGTCTTCTTTAGGGGGAGATAAATTTGTTTTGTTTAGGGGGAGAATATAAAAACTTTTTGATGTATCTAACTTAGGGAGAGAGTTAGAATTTATTTTTGTTTTTATATTCTATTTCATATTATTGTTTATATGTCTTTCTTTCCACACATGCGGTGATGTGTTTGTTGAGTGTTTCAGGAAAGACAGGTGCATTCTGATCAAGACTTTCTACCTCTTCTTGGCAACTTCTAGGTTAAGAGTCTTAGATTGGGATTTGTGATGTAATTGGGCATTTTATTGTATTGGGTTGTTCTTGTATTTTTAACATTTCATTTTGTATGAAAGTTTTGTCACGAATTGCCAAAGGGGGAGATTGTTAGGTTCTAAGAGCTTAGAACAATTGGCAAATCGTGAGCACACAAGAACATGTAAGCTGCAGAAAGAAGATTTCAGAATCTGTCTGGTTCGATCGATCGAAAGACAGGCTCGATCGATCGAGAATCGTATCTGCAGAATTTTAAGTTGGCCTAAACAGCAGTTCTAGCCCATTAAGGATTAGGGTTTCAGATCTACTTCTCCCACTATATAAAGGAAACCCTAAGCACGTTTTTTACAAGGCTTTTTAGAGAGAGAAGAGTGTGCCTCTTTTATTTTTAGGGTTTTGTTCCTAAAACCTCTCTTATTACTTCTACCGGTATTGTTCCTTGAAGAATCTCAAGATCTGGTATTGCTGAAGTTGCTGCCTTCTCTAGTCATCAAAGGAGCTGATGATCTAAACCTTTAAGGGTGGTCTTGGAGTCACAAACAGAAGAGTTTGTGTTGCTAAACCTTTGAGTGGGATCTCAAAGTCACAAACGGTGGTGTTTGTGTTTTGCAAAGATCAAAGAAAGAAGGAGTCCGTAGATCTCGGAGCTATCATGGGGTCATGGTAGTAAGTTTCCTACACTTGGGTAGCAATAGGATGTTAGTGGTCTAAGTCGCTATTGTGTAAACTTCAATTCTTTCTAGTGGATTTGCTATTTTACCTTGAGGATAGCTAGGTTAAATCCTCCCCAGGTTTTTACCGGTGTGGTTTCCTAGGTCATCATATCTTTGTGTTGTTTATTTTCCGCTGCTTTGTTGTTTTTGCTTATTTGTGTTAACCTAGTTTTAATTAAATTACCTAAGTTAATCACTTGGCTAATTCTCTAGGTTAATCTGTTAGGTTTAAGGGGTTTAAATGAATTGACAGCTATTAGGACTTTCAAGGTCGGCTTGCCTGCCGAGCATGGCTTGAGGAGGTCCTTAACAGGGAAACATGTTACTAGCGTACGCCAGGTTAAGGGTAGGATTGATAAGTATAAAAGAGTTAAGGAAGATTAGCAACAAGGAAAGGTCAAAGGTAAGGTTATCCCTGAGGAGAAGAGGGATTTTAGGTTGGATCGTTATAATAACAACCGACTGCGAAGGGATTTTGGAGGGCAATCTGGATTTACAACTACCCAGGTTGTTAACACTGTGTTCCGGGAACCATTGCATCAAGTCCTGGAGAAGATCAAGAACGAGCCATACTTTAGGTGGCCAAACAAAATGAGCAGAGATCCTACGAAGCGCAATCAAAGCCTTCATTGCCAATACCACCGGGAGCGAGGGCATACAACCGAAGAGTGTAGAACCTTGTGGAGTCATCTGCAACAGTTGATCTGAGATGGTAGATTGAAATAGTTCTTGAACTGACCTAGCGAGTAGGAAGGTCAGGCGGGGTTAGGGATTCAAGGTAGTAGTTCTTCAAGACCCCCTTTGGGCACTATCCACGTTATTCTCACTACGCCGTGCAGAATAGGATCTTATCCATCCAGGGTAATGACTGTAGCTAGACCATTTGCCGAAGATTCTAGGCATGAGTCGAAGAGGGTTAAGGTGGGAGTCCGGCCAACATTAAGCTTCTCAGACGATGATAAAGCCGGGACCACACAGCCACATGATGATGCCCTGGTAATAACCCTTCGGATTGGTGGGTATGATGTGAAAAGAGTAATGGTAGACTACGGTAGTGGGGCTGAGATTATGTATCCAGACCTGTACAAGGGGCTCAATCTGAAACTAAAAGATTTAACCAGCTATGATTCAAATCTGGTGGGCTTTGATGGGAAAGTTATTGTCCCGAGAGGACAAATTAAACTGCCGGTTCAGGCCGGTTCAGAGGTGGTGGAGGTGGATTTTATAGTGGTGGACGCTTTTTCTCTATACACTGCCACTGCGGCACGGCCCTAGCTTCATGCCCTTGGGCCCGTCTCGTTTACTCTTCATCGCAAAGTGAAGTACCCGTCCGGGGATCGAGTTGAAGAACTGGTGGGGAGTCAGTTTGTGGCCAGACAGTGCTTGGTGGCTGCTATTATGCATCAACCTAAGTCTGATTCCTCGGCTCTAGCAAATAAAGGTTTGTAGCAGTTAAAGACCAAGACCTTGTCTCTTAGTGGTGAGGCCGAGGAGGCGAAGTGTGAGGATTTGGAAAAAGTCGTTATAGATGATGACCCGGAGAAATTCTTTCAAGTCGGAACTCAGCTGCCTTCTTGGGACAAGGAGGAACAGGTAAAGTTCCTCAAGGCAAAATTGATATTTTTTTCCTGGAATGCATACGAAGCTGTTGGGGTAGATCTGAGCCTTATATGCCATCACCTACACGTCAATCCGTCTGTTGTCCCTAAAAAGCAACAACTTCGGTGCTCTTCAAAAGAACACTCTGAGGCTGTCAAGGATGAAGTGATGAAGCTTAAATGGGCTGGGGCTATTAAAGAGATGTTCTACCCCGAGTGGTTGGAAAATACCGTGGTTAGAAAGAAGAAAAATGGAAGGTCTACGTTGATGGCGCTTCAAACCTCATAGGATCTGGTGTGGGGCTAGTACTGGTTTCCCTTGAGAAGATCACAATTGAAAAATCCATGAGACTAGGTTTCTCGGCCATGAACAATGAAGTTGAGTATGAAGCTCTACTAGTTGGAATGACCATGGTTCAAAAGATGGGTGGAAAGGCAGTGGAGATATTCTCGGATTCGAGACTAGTGGTAGGTCAAGTCCGAGGGGAGTTAGAAGCCAGAGATTCTAGAAAGCAGGAGTATTTGAGCCAGGTTAGACATTTACAGTCCGAATTTAAGTCCTTTAATTTGTTACAAATCCCTAGAAGCGGAAATACATATGTGGACTCACTTGCAACATTAGCAGCCACCTCTCCATAGAGTTTACCTAGAGTAATACTTGTGGAATATCTTGCTAGACCTTTTGGGCTAAGAAGAGAAATGGTCTCTATTCACCAGATTAGGGTGGGTCCTAGCTGGATGGACCCTATCCAACTATTCCTTAAAAATTATGTCTTACTTGAGAACAAGTCTGAGGTAGACAAGCTACAGAGGAAGGCTCCTTGGTTCTAGCTGTCCGAGGATCAAAAACTATATAAGAGCTCTTTTTCCGGCCCATATCTACTGTGCATACACCCTGAAGCAGTTGAGATACTCTTAGAAGAATTACATGAGGGAATTTGTGGAAGCCATACAAGAGGAAGGTCTTTGTCCTACATGGCTCTCACTCAACGATATTAGTGGCCCAACATGCAAAAAGATGCCCAAAAGTATGTGAAGAAGTGTGATCAGTGCCAGAGATTTGCACCAAACATTTATCAGCCGGGATCAGTCCTTAATCCTCTGTCCAGCCCTTGGCCTTTTGCCCAGTGGGGTTTGGACATTGTTAGTCCTTTCCCCAAGGCGACAGGAAACAAGAAGTATTTGCTAGTCGGCACTGATTATTTCACTAAATGGATTGAAGTAGAACCATTGGCAAACATTAGGGATGTGGATGCCAAGAAGTTTGTTTGGAAGAACATTGTCACTTGGTTCGGAATCCCTCACACCCTCATCTTGGATAATGGACTTCAATTTGATAGTAAGTCCTTCCAGAGGTATTGCTGCGAGCTAGGAATAACTAATAGGTTTTCCACTCCAGCTTATCCATGGGGAAACGGGCAAGCCGAGGCTATAAATAAGGTCATAGTCAGTGGGCTCAAGAAGAGACTGGATGATGCCAAGGGAAGATGGATAGAGGAGCTACCACACGTTCTTTGGACATACCGGACTTCACCTCAGAGGTCTACTGGGGAAACCCCTTTTTCAATGACTTATGGGGCTGAGACTGTTATTCCACTAGAAACTGGATTCCCTACATTGCAAACGAGCTCTTTCACTCCGACTAGTAACGATGACTTATTGGAGAAGAGTTTAGACTTAGTTGAAGAGCGAAGAGAGGATGCCATGGTTCAATTGGCTTACTATCAACATAAGCTTAAGTTAGGGTATGATGCCAATGTGAAATTAAGGCCACTGGCACTTGGTGATTTGGTGTTGAGAAAGGTTGTTGGTTCTACAAAGAACCCAACCTGGGGAAAATTGGGACCCAACTGGGAGGGACCATATCATATAACATCTGTGGCAGGAATTAGTACATACTGTTTAGAAGATCTAGAAGAAAAGGCTGTATCACGTCCTTGGAATGTAAATAACTTGAGAATGTATTATTATTAATGGGAATGTGTTTTATCATATATGAGTTTGTTATATTACGTGTTAGGCATCATCTATCTAAGTATTAAACGGATCCTTAGTCATGCCTAGATCCTCGGACCATATGCTTTGGAGAAATTAATATTGCGTGATATTCATCTAAGTGTCAACAGACCCCTGGTCATGCCTGGTTCTTCAGACCACATACTTTGGGAAAATTGATATCTTTATATTGTCGTTCCAAGTGTTAAGCAAGAACCTTAGTCATGCCTGGTCCTCAGACCACATACTTTGGGAAAATTAACACCCCATGATATTCTTCAAAGTGTTAAGCAAGAACCTTAGTTATGCCTGGTCCTTGGACCACATACTTTAGGAAAATTAACACCCTATGATATTCTTCTAAGTGTTAAGCAAGAACCTTAGTCATGCCTGGTTCTTGGACCATATACTTTGGGAAAATTAACACCCTATGATATTCTTCTAAGTGTTAAGCAGGAACCTTGGCCACGACTGGTCTCTCGGACCATATACCTTACAGCAGATCTAATTCTTAACACATGTATAAAATAGTTTCTTTTTATTATTGGCACATATTCAATTTAATTAGGTGAACTGTGGTATAATATTATTAGCTTTTCTTAAGGTATGAGTTGTAACGACATATTGTTGCTGATAACTTTGGTCAGTTATTAACAAAGGAATAAGAGTAACAAGGAAAAACAAAACTTCGCAAGATGAAGAGAAAAAGGGAAAGACATTCTTCATTAATGAAAAGAAACTTATATTACAGACGGAAAGGAAAATACAATGATAAAGTAAACTACATGATGAAAAACAAGTAAAGAAATCCCTAGAGCTAATTTTTCGCTGAGTGCGAGTCCTTTTTGATGTCAGTTATCTTAGCTTGGGAATCTCCAGCCTTGGACTTCGACTCTGCATCTTTGGCCTTGGAAACTACATCCTTAATTGTTAAGGTGTCCTCGAAGTCTTTGGTCTTCACCAGTGGCTGAACCTCTTTATCCTTTTTGGACCCTTTGACAATTTCAACGCTGGGAGGAGGGGCCTGGGTTGTAGAAACTTGCTCAGGAGGGGGGAGCGTCTTGGGAATTTCTCGAATGTCCTTTGGGAAGAAGACATTCTCGGCCTTCCTCAGCTCGAAGTTGGTAGGGACCCCCGTATGATTAAGCGCTTCCGCCTATGTCTCGGCGCAATAGTCTCTGCAGACTCTTGCCACCTTCTCCATAAGCCAAGCCTTTGTCTCCTGAACCCCACGCTCATAGGATGCAGCCTCCGCGGCCTCAGAAGCTTACTTGGCCACCCTAGCAGCATCATTTTCTCTTTGAAATTCTGCCTTAAGGTCTGGAACTAATTGTCTCTGAGTGGCCAATTCGATCTCAGTCAGATGGAGCCGCTGTCGTTGCTTCTCGGCCTGAGTTTTTGCTCTCTTTAAAAAGGACTCAACACTCAAGCAGGCCCTTTCTGTAGCTGTTGGCTTCTTTGCCAACTCGACCTTCTCATGCTTGAGGGTGCCTAGGGATCTCTCCACCTCGGCGCAAGGTTGGGCTTGGGCCTTAGCCTCATTGCGGGCTTCCCGGACCCATTCCTCAGCCACAAAAACTTGTTGAGTGACATGCGTACGAGTAATAATAAAAAATATTTATTAAAAACAAATATATGATCAAGTACCTAATTTTAAATATAAGATAGACTTCTTACCATTGCCAGGTCTCTCTTAAGGGACAAGAAGAGATTAGGCTGTTTGAGGAGCTTGACAGCCTTCATGTCCTTGGGAAGGAGAAGAGGCTACTCTAGGGCCTTGGCCACGTAACCTGAGTGCCCTCCCTAGAAGTTGCAAATGGAAGCGTCCCATGGGATGGGAGTGCCATCCAGCTCCAACCGGGGAGCCCAGGTCCGCCTTTGCCTTGACATCTCGGCCACGAGGGAATCTCCTCTGTTTGCCACTGAAGTCTCTCACTTTTTGTCCTTGGACATTTTTTGCTGTTTTGGCCCTTTTGGTGGAGAGACTTCTCTGTCTTCAACATCCTTCCCCTTCCTTTTCTTCTTCTGAAGGTTTGGGTCGGGGAGAAGGCCGAGAGGGGTTGGCAGAGGAGGGAGAGGAGGATTGGGAAAGGGTTGGTTCTTAGGGACATCTTTCGATGATGACCCCTTCCTCCCGGCTACTAACTCCCTGAGTCCTTTCCTAGGAATGGTGGCCATCTCTTCTTCCTCGGAATTGGTATCAGTCCGAGTTATCAAAGGCCCGAGAAGGTGTATTATGGAAGATCTGTCAAGGTCACCCTCGGAATTTGAAGCTCAACAAATTTGCCCAGCGCTTTTTCTTCTTCTTCTTCAAATCTGAACTGATCAATCTTGGCCTCAAGGGAGAGACGAGATGATACTGTTTCTTCCCTTGGAATTGCTGCTTGTTGAAGATTTAGTTGAGGAGGGAGTTCAACAGGAGGAAGATCTTCAAGGGCCAGGAATCCGGGCCAAGAAACGTCTATCCTATTGATTCTGGGGTCGCCTGCCTTTATTGCGTTGCCCACGTCTTGAAATGCCGAGGACAGAGGTTGGAAGCGTAGTATCTCGTGGACAGCTCACAATTGCCCGTTTGCACTTATGTAGATCTCAGACTGTAGCAGCTTGTTAAGTCCGGCTATGTTGAAAAGGCTAAGTCGAGGAGCGACGTTCCTTTTGTCTGCAAAAGTGTCCGAGGGGAAGACGATAATCAGATTGATAAAGTCCGTTATCAGAGTAGAACAAAAATACAAAAATAGAAAATTGTAAAATTATGGAACTTGAATCCCATTATGAGAGATCTGAATCTAAGTACCCCACCTGGATCTCCCTCCCGAGTTAGGCAATGAAGACCGTCGTGCCATTCTCCAGACACTATCACGTAGTCGTCCTTCATGCCCTTATTGGACTTGGGAAGGCACGACACCATTCTAACAACGTTAGAGCGAGATTTGAGGTAGTATCCCGCGTTGGTGAGGGAGTGGCATTCTTACATATGGACGACGTCGTGCCACCTAAGCCCTAGGTTCATATGTGTATTTAGAGCATCTACGCTCCCTAAGACTCTAAACAGATTAGGTGCACATTGATGGGGACACAGCCTATGGTTGAATTGGTAATCTTGAGTCACTATGCCTAGGGGGAGTGTCATTCCCCCTTCTATGAAGGCAATCACGGGAATGACCACCTCACCTACATCCCTATCGGTGTGTATTTGGTCTGGGGAGCAATACCTCAGGTTTACCCCTTGAGGAATGTTTTACCTAGCCCTAAAAGCCTCCATGGCAGAGTTGGAATCTACAAGATGTTTGAACCTACCCATCTAGGCAAACTCTATGGAGGCAAAATAATTTTTTTTTAAAAATGAATGAAGATAAAGAATTGAAGGCCGAGGAGCTAGCCCGAGAAGAAAAAACCACAGAAAATTTATGTAGAGATTAAGAAACTTACGAGGAGAAGCACGTGTACTAGCCTTTAAACTTTTAAGAAAAAATGGGATTTTTTTAAAAGTAAATTAATAATAAAAGAGGAAGCTCGAGATGTTGAAGTATTTAGAAGATCTTTAAGAAATGGAGCGCTTGAAGTTTAGTGAAAGCTTGAAGACTTGTAAAAATAGGGAGAAATTATTTCCCCAGTTGCTTTTTATAGGAGATGTAATTGAGTGGGAGTTATCCCGCTCAAAATTCAAGGAGAAATATCTACCGTTTGATCTATTTCCCACCGTTGGATGGGAGAAACAAGACGTCGCCCAGAGCCATTAATGACACATTGCGGGATCCGAAGCGTCTGTGGCAGTTGTAGAAAGCGTGAAACCGTGTTCCCATGTGTGAAAATATGGGAAAACGAATTATTTTAACTTTTGTGATTCAAAACTCCACTTTTCTACTCGGACAGGAGGAAAAATTGAAATTTTGAGGGGTTATTGTAGGGGCCAGAGGCCCAAATACATATATTGGGCCTTAGGTCCGTTCGTGGAGGTTCAAATGTCTGAGGATGGGTTAGTAGTATAGAGGAAGCAGATGGTAGGCTTCACTACCAATTTTTGACTATGAAGAATTAGGAGGTAATCTGAGGAGGAATAGATCCTCGGCTTAATAAGGCAAAGGTCAGGATGTATACTTTGCTATTTAGGATGAGGTGCAAGAAGGCCCTACTACTAAGGGTGTATCTTACAAGCATATGGCATAACTAGGAACTAGAAAATATCTAAAGGAAAAGCTGTTACCACCGCATTTAATGCCCTGCAACTAACACCCTGGCCGCATTAATAGAGAAATGATGTCTGAACAGTGGCTTAGCAGTCTTACAGCTATTATCTAAGAGTTTCAGGAAGGTGTTGATGGGATAAGTATCAAGACCAACCATATGGCCTGCACGTGGAAGAGAAAGGAAAAGGGGGGAAGGGAGTAAAAAAATGGGGAGGCGACTAAGAACAAGGGGGGGGGGGGGGGGGGAAGGAAAAAAGGACATTTGGAAGAAAATATATAAGGGATGATCTCCTCAGACATTGCCCGAGGACGTTTTTCTGAAGTTGAACTTGTTTATACTTTTTTACTTATCATCTGAATCCATTTTGTCCATTGTCCAACTCGTTCCTAGCCTAGTTTTCTCAACTTACTCTCTACAAATTCATTGTTTTTGGGCCTTTTGGGCTTGTCCATTCATCGTTTGGACTTAGAGTTCAAATCTATGTCCCTACATAAACTTATTATGAACTTTTAATATATCTTTAGGAAGACCCTAAATTGTTTCTTAAAAAAAAAAAATCCTAAAATACTATGAACTAAGGCAAGTGGGCCAATATGCTAAGGCATGGCATGCCAAATAAGCCAAATTCACAAAAAATGCATTGAGCATCTGTTTGACAAATATTATTTTTGTCAACTTATTTTCCTATTTGGTTTATTTTTTCTACTATTCATGAGTCCTATTGCACTTTTTAGTACTATTCATAAGTTCCACTGTACTATTTTAGCTAACTTTTATCTTTACCTATGGTACTTTCTGCAAAAAATTTTCAGTTACAGCAAAATAAGTGGATCCCAAACAGACTTTTAAATAAAGTTATTGGTTCTAAATAATTTTTAATTTTTTTTATAGAATCTTATTGGTTCTAAATAGTAAATTCAGCTCTTTTTCATTTGTAAAAGGCTTTTAAGGGTCTGTTTGGATACCATTTATTGCTGAAAATTGAAAACTGAAAACACTGTAACAAAATAATTTTTAAATGTGTGAATAGTGTTGTGGGACCCAGTTTTAAAGTTTTTTTTTTAATACTGAAAAAGTACTTGTGGGTCTCATGAACAGTGTATGGGACCCATTGTTTTTCAGCAAAATGTAGGAACGCACGTTTTCCATGCATTCCAAATGCACACTTAGTATCCGTTTGGATACATGTCAACGTCCCTGCGTTTCTGCCTTTCACGTTTTTTGAGAAGTCAGTTTTCATTATGCACTGTTCAATGGATCCTGTGCATTGTTTATAGGACTTACAAACCTCTTTTTTCAACAAAACTTTCATTAAAAATGGGTCCTACAGTAGTATTCACATATTTAAAAATTATTTTGCTACAGTATTTTCAAATTTCAAATTTCAGCAAAATAAGCAGTATCCAAATGGACCCTTACTATCCCCAAGTACAGGACCCTAACCACTGATTGAATTTTACTGTACAAGCATGTGAAAATGTGTCTTTGTCAAATTGTCAGTAGATTAAGGACAAATTGACATGACATTATCTAATATAAATAGTTTGTCAAACATATTAAATTAAATTAGAATAAAGTTTCTCTCCAAACTAATTTGGAGAGAAACTTAGTTTGGAGAGAAACTCTTCAAACTTCTCATATATTTCTTTTTTGGGTGTGAGTTTTGAAAATCTAATCATTGAATTTTATGTTCCTTATGTTCTTAACATGCATATTAAATTTCGTTCAAATTGGATATTATTTATGATTTGATCAATTAACTTATTTTTTATATACAATTTTAGATTACAAAAACTTGAAATTATAACATTTATTTGGTGACATAGCAATTGATCTTTGATTTTTTTGAAATTTTGTAAGCATTAAGATGTAAAAAAAAACATGCAATCTAACGGTTAGATTTTCAAAATTCACACTCAATATAAATATATATGATGAATTTACTTTTCAAATTAGTTTAGAGAGAAACTTTGTTTATTAAATTATGGGATGGCATTTATTTTTAATTCCGACCTCTAGGCATTGGTCAACATTTTCCCCCTCTCTTCCCTTCTCTACTTATTTTAAACAAAATTGTTAATTTCTTTAATCTCTCCCTCCCAAGTGTTGTAGTGGGCATGGACAAGTGACCCCAGTTCTATATTTTTTTTAGGGTCTGGGCCTGAGGATTCACTCACTAGAGTTGGGCAGACAGTATTATTTTATTATTAGGACCCAACTAGATTCTATGCTGGGCTCGCACTAGATCATTAATGACTTCGTCTGCCCAGCCTAGACCAACATAATTGATGTCTCCACCTTTACCATTTTCAAGCCCAGAAAAATATAGAGGATGATGCTCCTCGTGATCTCCTTCTTGGACAAAACAGGATAATGTTCTTTCCTCTTGTTCTTTTTGGCCATGTTGCAATAAGTGGAACAAGGATGTGAAGTGATTTCTCAATTGGATATGTGTTACCCTCTAAATTGATAGTTTTACAAAGGAGTTTATTTTATAAAGCCTTTCATAAAAGTTTCTTTATTGAATAATTTGGAAATTACATTATAAAATAGAAAATTTTGTAAACCTTGACTTAAATTTTGCACAAGCATGTAATATAAATTTATAATAAAAAGAAAGATACTCACAAACACTCCCTTTTTACTCTGAGAGTTGGAAATTACATATATCTTCTCAATCTGACTTTTTGGTATTTCCAACTCTCAGAGTAAAAAGTGAGTGTTTGTGAGTATTTTTCTTTTTATTATAAATTTATATTACATGCGTGTTTGTACGCCTAATACTGATTGAGTGAATTTTTTTTTGTTACAATGTTATTTTTGTGAATGTGTGCGTGTGTAGTATAAATATATTATAACTCTATATAATTTAATAATTAAGAAATACAGAGAATTTGTTACATATGTGTATTGTTATCATGTTATAATAATTTTTTAATATAAAGTTAGCGATTCAAGAAAAAAATAATAAATATATTGATTGTTTAAACTTATCCAGCTTTTTACTGAAAATAATGTATATAAAAGTTAAAAGTTCAATAAAATAAGTAGATGATCCACATAGAACCGGAAATAGAAGAAAAAGTAAGCAACAAGCTGTCTTATAAGTGCATCCCAAATGAGCACTTGTGTATTATTTATGTATTGATGAGTGTAGCTGTTTGAGTCAATAATTAATACAGTGCGAATAAGTTGAGTTTTGTTATTTAGTTTAAAATATTTTCAAAAAATATCAATCAGATAATGAAAAATGCATAAAAATAAAAATAATATACAAATTTAACAAAATAAAATGGTCACATATGCCCATATTAACAATAGATATTGACAATCAATAAATAATTATCTTATAATGATTTTGAAATATAAAAACTTGTAGAAGAAAATTACAAAAATTCATATATTTACATGTTTTTTTTGTGTGTTGATAACTCAATATATTTCAAATTCATTTTTTTATTAATTTAAGTTTTTTTATGAAACCTTAAAAAAAAAATTCCTAAGACTACCCATGCTAACATATCTAGTGAAGGAATGAGCAATAGAGTTGGCACTTTGTCAACACTAACAAACTTCCACCTAAGATCACTATAAATTAAAATGAGGCATTGAATATCCTGCACTATATGGTCCAACCGAGACAGATGAGAAGAGAACCAGAGGAGGTGGGGGAGTTCATAAAAGATATTCTTCTTATTTTATATAGTTTTAAGTTATTTTTGCTCCTATATATTTTTTACTTAGAATATAAAGCATGATCAAGTCTAATATTACTTCCTTCTCGTGAATTCCAGTTAGCTCAACTGGTAAAGTTTCTGATGGTTGTATAAAATTCTGGGGTTTAATTCTCGCCTATACCAAAAATTGATTGGTGTCTTGGTCTATGTCGCATCAAACAATTTTTGATACAAGATAGAAATTCTACTCTAATTTAATTTAAGTGGATATATGTGTGAAGCTCCCTCTTAGAGACTTGAATTCTGATCCTTGCCCCCCTCACTCCACAAGAATTTATACTTACAAGGTGACCATTGCGCTAGGGGTGCGCGGTGGTATGTTGCATTAAGCAATTGATACACCCATGACATGACAAATTCCTCACCCAGTTGAGTTGGCAAAAGCCATGGCAGCTTGAGTTTTTCGAGTTGATTTTGAAGAGGATTGTCTATAGGTTACATCAGCTATCAATAAGAAAAAGTCTTCAAGAACCATGTTTGGACATATCATTGAGGATATCCGTGTGAGCATGTCTTCCTTACAAAGTTGTACATTTAGGGTATGTTTGGTAAATTGTAATAGACATGATAATATAATAGTCATTCATATGGTTTAGCTATTTGGTAGTTTTGTCATGTTTTTATTATAATAAATAGTCATTCCTTATTATTATTCTTTAAAATGAGTAATAATTATTCCTCTTTAAAAGGGTTGTGAGATTGTAATAGTTATTCCTTAGTAGGTGTAATAATTTCTAAGATTAATATATTTTCAAATAAACAAACTTTCCATATGCACATAACAATTATGAAAATAGAAAATCATAAAAAATAGAATAATGGTAAAGATACAAATTATTTTACAAAATTTTTTACAAACTATTGATGTGGTGAGTGATTATTGGTAAATGAAAAAGTGATATTAATGGTGGGCTTAAATGAAAACTAATAAGAGGTTGGCCACATCAATATTTTATAAAAATGTTGTAAAATAGTTTGTGCCTGTAGCATTACTATAAAAAATAACTAAGCTCTTTCTCAAAAAATATAATTTTTTTTTAAGAAATATAATTGTATAAGTTATTTCCTAAAATATATATTAAGTTGTATTCTAATGTTACTATTCACAACCAAACTTAGGTTTAGTTATTCCATTACAATGCATTTTATTCCAAATAATAATGATTATCATCCTTGTCATAATCTCCATTCAGTATATTAAATGTGCCCTTAATAATGATAAGAGGGAGGGTAATCAACTTGTTAAGAGGAAGAGTAGTTTCATCTGTAGTTTTAGATGTTCGAGTAGAAGAATTACCCTTGGATTTGGAAATTATATTACAAAGGGACTTTAATTAGCAATAAAACTTTACTTACCTTTTTTTTCTCTTAAAAAAAAAAAAAACAGTTGATACAACCATGACCTGACATACTAGCCCAGCGATGCATGCATTTTGCTAGTTAAAATTTGGAAATGTACTGATAGAAAATATGAAAATTTTCCAGATAATGACCCTATATTTGAATTCAGGATTTGATTTTAGGTCATAGCTTCTTGGAAAATACCCTGCCGTTGGTCACTATATAAATTACTGGCATCTATTACAGTTTTGTACTTAAAGAACATTTGTTCAAAAGTTTATACTAGTTAGGAGATCGATACTTACATGCATAAAATGCAGTTTCTCCAATTCTTTTTATGCATTACCCTTTTGTTACTATACTGCAATGTGTCTAGATCAGCTTTCATGTGTGAACTAAATCAAGCCAACCCTTTCAAAGTTGCACTTACCAGCACTGTAGATATTGCAGGTAAAGGAAACTTCACGACCATTCAAAGCGCCATTGATTCTATTCCTTCAGGCAACACTAAATGGATACGGATTCAAATTTTTGCTGGCGTATACAGGTAAAAAAATTTATTAAAAAAAAAAAACTTTAAAACCTAGCTAGTTGAAGTATAAATATATGCGCACTTGTGTGCTTGTATATATGCGTAGAGTTATTAGTGTATTTGTTGTTTTGTTGTTGTTGAAGAAATAGTTATTATTGTATTGTAGGGCTTAATTGATTTTATATCAATTTAATTATCTTATTGTGCAGAGAAAAAGTCACAATCACATACGATAAAACATGCATTTTCCTTGATGGAGCAGGCAGCCGGGAAACATTTATTGAATGGGATGGTCATGAAAGTACGAATACTAGCGCTACTTTCACTTCATATGCTGAAAATCTTGTAGTGAAAGGCATTGGCTTTAAGGTAATTAAGGATAACAATAGCAAGAACTCTTTATTTTTGGAACAGCCTCAAAATTGTTCGGATTTGGATTTGGCTCAATTGCGGAGTTAGAAATTCTTTTAGGGGTCAAAGTAAATATATATATATATATATATATAATAAATTAAATCTAAAGAGTAATTTATATATGTACACACACAAACACACAAAATTTGTTTGAAACATTTTTTTGAGAATAAATTTGTTTGTAACATGATTTAACAAATGCTATTTTCTTACATATTACAAAGTATTTACATTAAGTGTGTATATAACATTAATAAAAATAAATGATTTTTAATTCCTAATCATGAAATTCACATTGATTGTTTCTTCTAAAAGGAAAAATAATAATGTCTATATCTCTAATTTTCTAAATTAAAAATTATAAAAAATAAACAAATTTTTTATTAAAAATATTTACTTATATTTTTCTAGGATTTGCTATTATGGTATAAGACTAATTAGAGGGGAAAAAAATACATTAATAATATATAAAATTTTCTATTTCAAATTTATTTGATAATAAATGTTATTGATGGATGTCAATAACATAATATAAATGTTAGAATTATTTTTTTTGTAATTAGTGACACGTTGCTGACATCAATTTGTAAAAGTTATGTTGTAACATTTGTAATATTGTCCCTAGCATGCACCACTCTAACAATTTCACAATCTTTTTAAAAACCACTAATTTGGAAAAATAAATGATTGGAGTAACATATTAGTTTCATATAAGCTGATCATTATTACAACTTTTATTCCAACCAATCACAACGCATCATTTCTGCAGTTATAAAAAGGATTATGATTTTTTTTTGTGTGTGTTTTTAGTATCTTGTTGAATAAAATTGCTAGCCAAATTACTTATATATTTATATATAATAAATACAATAAAACTTCAATCTATGGCCAAGATATTAATTAATTTTTGATGTAAGTGGAGTTCGAACCCTTAATCTCTTATTTAATAACCAAAGACTTTATTAGTTAAACTAATTAAAACCAATACCAGCCCAAGTACTTGAATACATGCATGTGAAAATTATTTAGTATTAATGTTAAATATGGTATAACCCATGTGTAAAATACGTTGTGGACAAGGGAGGGACTCAGCTGATGATCCTTCTGGCTTTGTGTTTAAAGATTGTGTGATTCTTGGGAGAGGTAAAGCTTACCTTGGGAGAGCTTGGAAAGCTTTTTCCAGAGTAATTATTGCCAATTCAAAGTTATCAGATATAGTAGTCCCAGTGGGCTGGGATGCTTGGCAATTTGTGGGCCATGAGTAAGAAATTCGATCTCTCAGAAACATTGATGTCCTTGTCATTGTTATTTGTCTACATTTATTTATTATTATTATTTTTTGATAAACCAGTAAGTCCATATTGTTAAGCTAAAACAGGAAAATCAGAAAGGAATACATCCTCTAAATCACTTGGTAGTTCTTCTATCCATACATCAAAATCTGCGGATGAAACTGCTCTCCTAGTTAATGCATGGGCCAACTTATTGCCCTCTCTTCTAACATGCTGAAAATGACAAGCTTGCAGAGAAACCCCTTGATGGTGCGCATCCTCAATAACAGTCCCATACAAAGTGTTGCAACGCTCCTTAGCTTTCAAAGCCTGAACCACCTTCAAACAATCACCCTCCACTACTACCTTGAAGACGCTCAATTCTTTAGCAAACATGACAGCTCTAAGTGCAGCCAAAGCTTCAGCTGTTTCCACGGAGTGAGGTAGCCCAATTTTCTGACTTAAGGCAGCGATAACATTACTAGTACAGTCCCTTATCACAACCCCCAGACCTACAAAACCCAACGACTCAAAGATTGCAGCATCATAATTGACTTTATAAAAATCACCTTCAGGCGGAACCTAGCTGGCAGGAGGACCTCTAATTCTCGGTTTAGCTTCTTGTTTATTAGCATCAAAGAATTCAACTACTAGAGCCTTTGCTCTTTCATCGATTTCATGTAGAGGCCACACTGATTGACTCATCCGCAAACGATTTCATCTCTGCCATAAACACCACGCCATTGTAGAGAATAAGGCCACATGATATGTCGACCCTTTGCGCAACACTTCCTCCAAAAGATCAAAGAAGCTTCTAAAACCTTTTTTGTAATACGGGACAAAACTAACATCTGACTTCCACACCGCTTGAGCATGCTCACATAGCCACAAACTATGCAATGTTGTCTCTTGAAAATCCCCACAAAGCTCACAAGTATCCTCAACAAGCAGGTGCTGAGCTTTCAAGCTCAGTTTGTAGGCAAAGAATCTTTAGCAGCATGCCATATAAAATGGTGAATCTTATTTGGTGTCTGAATCTTCCAAATGCCTTTCCAAACTTGTTGAAATCTCTCCGGAGAGGAAGTACCTAGTTCTTGGCAGCCTACTTTAGCCATCAACATACGGTAAGCACTCTTTACACTATAATTGCCATCTGGAGTTAAAGACTAGATCAGCAGGTCTTCAACCCGCCCTTCACTGACAGGAATAACCTTTATCAGCTCAGCTTCCTACAGCAAGAAAGTCCTCTCCAACAGCCCCGGCTCCCAAATTCTCATACCTGGATAAAACAGATCCTTAACATGCTAAACCGTTGAAGTAAGTCTAGGAGAAATAATCTTACTATGATCTTGAGTAGGTAACCATCTATGACCCCAAACATCAATTTTACTCCCATCCCTAACCCTCCAAACAGCCCCTTTATGAATTACATCATGCGCCTATTAAATGCTCCACCACGCATATGAGCACCGAGTATGAACGTTAGCATCAAGAATATACCCGGACGGAAAATACTTTGCACAAAAAACCTTGAACACTAACGTATCCTTTTGATGTAACAACCTCCACACTTGTTTAGCAAGCAAGGCATTATTAAATTTTTGAATATCTCTAAAACCCATACCTCTCACGGATTTTGAGGAACAAAGTGTACTCCATTTAACTCAGTGGATTTTCTTAGCATCTCCTTGACCCCACTAGAACTTTCGAATCATGGCTTCAATATCTTTGTAAAGACCCACCGGAAGCTTGAAAACACTCATGGAATACATGAGAATAGCTTGAACCACCGCCTTGATCATCACCTCCTTCCTAGCTTGAGGCAGAAGCTTTGCCTTCCACCTTTGCATTTTGGCCCAAATTCATTTCTTTAGTTGGGTAAAACATGCTTTCTTTCCACGCCCAACAAAAGAGGGGAGCCCCAATACTTCTTATAGTGTTGTATTGCCGGAACTTGTAGAGATAATTTAATAGCCTCCTGCATCTGCACATCAGTGTTTCAACTAAAAAATAAGGTAGTCTTATTTTTATTGATCATTTGCCCCGAAGCTGCTTCATAATAAGATAGAAGTTCTTGAATCTTCTCACATTCGGCCAAAGTAGACCTGCAAAACAACAAGCAATCGTTTGCGAAAAAAAGGTGAGTAATCTTAGGCCCCCTTTTGCACAAGGAAAAACCTTGAATTTCCCCCTTCAAAGCTACCCCCCTAATGATGGCATTCAGCCCCTCAGCACAAAAAAGAAACAGATTAGGTGAGAGGGGGTCTCATTGTCTCAAACCTCTAGAAGGCTTAAAAAAACCTTTAGGCTCACCATTCACCAAAATGGAATAAAACACGATTGTGATACACTCCATGATCAAAGCCACCCAAGACTCTTGGAAACCCATCCGTAAGAGAATTTTTTCAAGAAACATCCATTCCACCCTGTCATTAGTCTTACTCATATCCAATTTAAGATGAAGGGACTCAAAAGCTATAAGAATATTATCAGTAATCAATCTGTCAGCTGTAAAAGCACTTTGAGCTTCTGAAATAATAGAATTCAAAAAAGGTTTCAGACGATTTGCAATAACCTTACTTACAATATTATAAATCACATTACACAAACTTATAGGTCTGAAATCAGTCACTCGCTCAAGATTCTAAACTTTAGGAATAAGAGTGATAAAAGTATGGTTAATGGATTTCAATAGTGAACTCGAATTTAAACTAGACAATACATCCTGAGAAATATCCATACTAACCTCACTCCAATATGTTTGATAGAACAATGGGGGCATTCCATCCGGACCTGGAGCTTTTAAGGGAGCCATTTCTTTAATCACAAACTCAACTTCCTCCACCGTATATGGTTTAGTCAAGTCAGCCCTCATATCATCCGTCACCACACTTTGGACACCATCCAATACACGGTCGAAATCATTGGGGTTAGAGGAAGTAAATAATTCAGAAAAATAGGCAGTAAGCATACCCAAAATATGATCCTCATCTTCATGCCAAGTACCCCCTGCATCCCTCAATCCCTTTATAAAGTTCCTTCGCTTTCTTTGAGTCACCTAACCATGAAAATTTTTTGTATTTTGGTCTCCACATTGCAGCCATTGAAGCCGAGCCCTCTAATGCAACATTTTCTCTTCTTTTGCATACAATTCGATCAGCTCTTGTTTCAGCCGCTTCACCTCATCAACACTCCTTGATTTGACTGCCTCCTCTTCAACCCTCTAAAGTAGCTCCTTAGTCTTCTTAGTTTTCTGTAATACATTCCCAAACTGGTCCTTATTCCAAGCCTTTAACATCTTCTTACACTTAGAAACTTTCTTGGTAGCCACTACCATCGGTGAACCTTCAGCATTATAAGCCCAAGCCGTGTAAATAACCTCATTGCATTCTGGATCAGTCAGCCACATTGCCTCGAAACGGAATGGCTTCCTCTTCTACCTTTGGTTCTCACCATTAGAATCTAAATAAAGAAGAATCGGGCGATGATCTAAAGTGAAACAATTTAGATGCCGAATTCTCCCTGTAGGAAACCAAGAAAGCCACTCATAGTTAACCACCCCCTGATCCAACCTCTCCCAAATCAACTCCCCTCAACAACGACCATGCCATGTAAAGTCTGGACCCGAGTACCCCAAGTCCACAAAGCCACAATGATCTAAAATATCCCTGAAAGTTTGCATGAGACTGTGTGCCCTTGGTTGTCCACCTCTCTTTTCTAGCACATGAAGTAATTTGCTAAAATCACCAATACAACACCACAAAAACTTTGGTTTAGAGTTTAGCATCCTCAACATATTCCACCCTTCATTCCTAATACTCGTATCTGGCTCACCATAAAACCCTGTAAGTCTCCATGCATCCGCTGACTCGCCATGAACAATGACGTCAATATTATAAGTAAAAAAACTATCAACCCAGACATTAACACTATCTTTCCATAACATTGCCAAACCGCCACTCCTATTCTCATTAGAAACAGTAAACAAACCATCAAACTTAAGCTTATCACGTACCCCTTCCATTTGCGTTTTTGTTAACCAAGTCTTTGATAAAAAAAACTATCCCAGGATCTTTTGCTTGGATTAATTCACCAAGCTCCTCAATTGTACGATGGTTCCCAATCTCCGGTAGTTCCAAGCTAAGATATTCATTGGCTTTGGCGGGGCTGGGTTCCAGTCTTCACCGATAATTCCATAATTTTTGCATTTCTACTCTTCTTACTCCCTATCTCAATATCAACCTCGGAATCAATCTCTTTATGGCTTCGTTTACTCAAGAAAGAACTCTTTCTACCCTTGAGCATGACCTTGCCCTCATTAGTTAAAAGTTTTGGTCTTTTTGAAACTCTATCTCTCCCTGGACCTTTAACACTTGGGCATTGTTGCTGACTACCTTTGAGCCCAATACAGCCTCAGTTTGATCAACGTCATAATGTTCTTGCCTAGGACCACTTTCCCTGCCTTCTCCCCTTTCATTGTCAAATTTAGTCAGCTCTGCATCAATGGCATCTAATTGCACCTGAAAATCCGATCCATTAGTCCTCCTTTGCATGACAACCTCCTCTGTTAAGGGCAATTCTAAATCCACCATATTCGGGATTATCAACTCCGATTCCTTTGGAATGGAATCCTCCACATGAGAAGTATAGTAATTCACCCCCCTCTTGCCAAAATCTTCTAATGAACCTCGTCGTCTTATACCTTCATAATCCCCCTGTCCATTAGGTCTAAACCAGACACCAAATGCCTTTCATTCTCCCTTTCTGACTGTCAGCTCATGTTCCTCATCATCAGAATCTCTGGCAAAACTTTGATCAACAACATTAGGACCTTCCTCCTTAAGACCCGCCACCTTCACCACCGTTTTCCCAGCCAGATTTGAGGTTGATGCTCTTAACCAAGAGCCAAACTGATGATCCTTCTCTGTCAAAGCACCCTTCCCCTTAAGCCAAATAGGGCACTCTCTATCCATATGTGTCAATTTACCACACTAATAGCAAAGGTTAGGTAACCTCTCATAACGAAAACTCACCCAGCTATCACTGCCACCATTCAAAGCGATCTTACGTCCCCTGCATAAAGGTTTACTCACATCTATTGCCACCCTAACTCACATAAAGTTGTATCCTTCAAACTTCTCATCCTTCAGTGCACTCTCGTCCACCCTTCCCACCATAGAAACAATATCTTTGCGGCCTTCTAAGTAAGACCGATAGGCACATCATGTATTTGAACCCACATGCTGGTATAATCAAACAAAAGGGTCTTAATATTTGCATACTTCTCCACCTGGTTCAAAGCTACAAGATGTTTATCGAATGCCCAAGGTTCCCCCCTGATAACTTGATCCACGTCTGACTTGTCCGAGAAAACAAATAGTACTCTATGATTTCCCATGTCACGCACTTCAAATCCCTTCCTCGTCCTCCACAGCAACTTGAAGGTACGTGCAATAGCTTCCATACTTAGGGCTCGACCTGTGAAGAATCGTGCTGTAATAAAGAACTCTCCCTCCTCCACACAATCCCTAACAACATATTTACTTCCTTTTGATTTTGAAAGAGAAAACTTCTCCCACATAATAGAGAGTCTGTCCATACTAGCCTACAAACGAAGATGTCCTCTGTGTCCTGCTGAGAAAACTAGAAAAAAAACTAAGCCTCACTCACGAGTAGGCACCAAAATTCTACTGATGGCTAGGGTTTAGAAAGAAACTGCCCTAGGCCAGAGAAACCTTTAAGTGTTTTTTTTTTTTTTTTTGGTTTTACTTCGTATCTACATTTATCTTATACCATATATATAGAGTTATTAAATATATAGAATCATGCTGTATAAGATTTTCTAGAATTCTTAGGAGTAATAACTCGACTATAGAATTTTTTAAATCTTTTAGAATGAGCTAATTGAATTTTTCCACCTCATAAAAGAAATTCTATAAATATCAAAATGGTGATAGTCAACTTTTTAAAAATAAATAAATAAATGTTGAATGGTGTGGTTTAGTGGTTATATCTAATTCACTTGTTTCAAAATGAATGATCCCAATTTTTTTAAAAAGAAAAAAAAAAAAAAACTGGATTTTGTTACTCTTAGAAGCCTAGACGGTCATAATTTAGACACACACTCACACGTATTCTTATAGTTCAATTTATATATTTACTAAAATAATTTTTGTGAGGTCTAAAAAATAGCTTTATATCTTAAATTAGGGTATGTTTGGTATGGTGTAATAGCTCCTGTAATAAAATAGCTGTTCATGTGTAATAGTAATTTAGCAATTTGGTTGCATCTTTATTACATGGATTAGTTATTACAAAGGAATAACTATACTTTAAATTGAAGAATAACTATTTCTCTTTAAAATCAATGTAATAGGTATAGCTATTCCTTAGCGCATATAATAGGTCTTAAAATTAATATATTTCCAAAAACACAAATTTTCCTTATATATTATCTTTTACAAGCTTTCTATATGTAATAACCAAACTTATAAATAGTAATAGTTATTCTATTACAATATGCCTCCTCCCTTGAGGTCCGCTTGTAATGCAGATTGGCTTTATGTTTTAGACTTTAATTAATAAAATTGCATTTTATCAAAAAAATATTTTCTATTCATAGTAATAAATATTACTATTCTTGATGTAATCTTCAGTTAGTGTACCAAACGTATCTTTAGGGTTTGTGCTTTGACGCTGTATAAGTATGATAGTACTCACAAAGAGTTTTGTAGCTCAAAACCTCTAGTTGTTTCCAACACAGACATCTATGCTTCAAATCCCAACCCCCAATTATTGATGTATCAATAAAAAAATAAAGTTTGATAGTACTCACCATATACATGATGCAGAGATCAACTTACATACGCGGAGGTGGATAATTCTGGACCGGGTGCTGACACTTCCAAACGTGTTCCTTGGCTAAAGAAATTGAGTGCACGTGAAATCAATCAATTTTTAAGTGTTGATAAATTCATCAACCAAGATGGATGGATCGCCAAACTACCAACAGTCAATTGATTAAGCATTATTTTTTCACCAAAGTTGTTTGTTATGTATCAATGGAAAAAAAATTCAATATGTAGCTGTGACTGGCTTGCTTTACCTTCAGCGAATTTGGTAATATAGTTCAATAGTATTTTTTTTAAAAAATAATATATGGACAAAGTTTAGTTACAAAATTGGTTGTAACCTAAAACTACAACCTTACTCAATATCTTTTTATTGGAGGTGAATTTTGATAAATTTATCATTGGATTACATATTCTTCCTATATTTTTCATGTTTGCAAAATTTCTAGAAAATTAAAAATCAATAGCTATGTCATCAACTGATAGTTTAAATTGTAAGTTTTTGTAGTTTAAAATTTTACATAAAATATAATCTTATAGATTACATAGTAAATAATATCCGATTGACACAAAATTTGACATATGTATTAAAAGTGTAAAGAACATACAATTCAACGGTTAGATTTCCAAAATATACAATAATGTTTATTTTATTAAGTAAAGTTATATTCATAGGCTACAACCAATTTTACAACTAAACTTTGTCCATAATATATTACAATTTAAGTATTTAAAGAAAATTATATTTTACCCATTTAATTTTTATTAGACAAAGTTTGACTACAAAATTAGTTGTAGCCTAAGGTTACAACTTCCTTTAAATCAAAATTAGTATTGCTAAATATTTTGAAAATCTAACCGTTTAATTGTATATTCTTTACACTCTTAATATACATGTAAAATTTTATTCTAATCGGATGTTATTTACTATATGATCCATAAAATTATTTTTACGCGTAATTTTATACTACAAAAGTTTTAAATTTAAACAATTGATTGATAATATAATTATTGATCTTTGATCTTCTAGAAATTTTGCAAACATGGAGGATATAAATAGAAGAAGAAAATGTAATCTAACAGTGGATTTGTCAAAATTCATATTCAATAAAAAGAAATTGAGTGAAGTTGTAGTCTTAGGCTACAACCAAATTTGTTGCCAAACTTTATCCTCTTTTATTTTGAAAAGTGGTTTATGTCCAGTTTAAAATAGAAAAAACCTCTTTTTATATGTTTTATGTGGGGGAGGAGGATTTGAGTTGTGAATATCTATGTTGAACATTGAAAATAAGGAGATCCCATTTGATTGAAGGTCATTGACATCTTTTTTAAGTTCAAAGTTATTGACAATTTAAATGTGATTTAAGTGCATGAGATCCCATAATATATGGTTTTTATTTTTATTTTTTTATGAGAAAGTAATATGTGGTAATTAAAACTTAGAAAGGTAAAATAAATCAAAGCTACCTTACAATTTTATTTACACCTATAAGCATAGTTAACCCGTTCATTTTTTTTTTTTTTTTGAAGAAAGAAATTAAATTTGAATCTGTAATTATGTTTTTCTTTTCCTTCTCTAATCGGCAGTATTTCTAATCACCAGGTTTTTTATGGGCATCCACTATCCACCGGATAACGTATGTATCCTTCATTGATGAGAAAAATCATGTTTTTGGTCTAAATATACATATGTAAAATTATAAATCATAGCATCTCTGAGAAATCTAAATCAAACAGTTCTTTCTTCCAAAGTGCGTAATATCAGACAATTCACATGTAAAATATGCAGTATCTCCAATTTTTTTAATTCATTTTTCTTATTTTTACTTTACTTCATATTTGTAGAGCTGTAGATTATATTGGATCCAACATTGCAACTACCATCACTGTTGATCAATCCGGCAAAGGAAACTTCAAGTTATTATATATATCAACAGAGAGGATTATGGGGTTTTATATCAATGATGAAATTTAGGAAATGTAGTATGGAGAAGGGAATGTGGTGAACGATACGGAGCTTAAAATTTTTTGGCCCCACTGAGGTAGAGAGCAGAGTGGTTGAATGTGATCGAGCTTGGTTCCCTAAGATGAAGATCAAAATCTAGTGGTGACAGAAAGGGAAGAGGACTTATCAAAAAAAAGAAAAAAAGGAAAAGGAAGAGGAGGGAGAGGGAATCAGGGACAAAGAGAGAGAGATACCAATGTTGCCAGTTGCCAAATTGTGCTTTATGTGATTTATGTAATTTAGTTGAGATGCATTATATGTGATTTACGTAATTTAGTTACAAAATATATAAATCACAAATTCCTTATAAACTCAATATATTGATTTTGTAGCCGGTGATGAAATTGGGTATTTCATCTACCAAGACTATAATGTGTCAACTAAGATAGTTTGTCTTAATCATGAAAGTAGATACTTTTAGTTGATATGTTGATGTTTCTTAAGTGTGTAAGCTAAGATATATTGAATTGGACCATGTGTGATTAATTATTCTATTTATGACTGTCAACTGAATAATAAATCTTACGATTTTCATTTACATAAACTCTCAATCTTGAGGGAATTGTGAACCTAAACATGAAATGTAATTTTCTTTGATGTATCAGGAGTGAAATCTATATTAACACTTGCTCCTTTAAATTATAAGAGTGCACATTTACCCCCTTGAACTGTTACTCGTGTAACACTTTGTACTTCAACCCATGGATAATAATTTAGGGAAGTAAGTGTGCATTTTCAAAGTTTAGGGAGGTAAGTGCAGAAAAATGTCATAGTTTAGAAGGGCTAAGTGTAGAAGGGAGTATATATATATATATATATATGTGTGTGTGTGTGTGTGTGTGTGTGTGTGTATTTTGGGGGGCGGGGTTTAAAGTGTGCATTTCTCATAGTTTGTGAGGATAGGTGTAAAATATGGTATAGTTTAGGAGGGTAAACTGTAATTTTTTCATTAAACTGGAAACTTAATGATCAAAATATAGTAATTTACAAAATGATAATTATATATGACTTTATGTTACTATGAATATTTTCATGGAGGGGTTAATTGAATAGATAATAAACTCTTGGGATATATTTTATTAAAAAAGCTTAGCGAGCAATTGTATTTATATAGTGGTATCAAATATGATTAATGACAACTTTTGGCTTGTCAATAGTTGACGGATAACCTCGAAACTTATTGGAGTTAGAGTTTTATTTGTTCCTTTGACCTCATCCCAAGCCACACACACTAAAGCCTAAATTGGGTTTGGCCTAAAAGCTAATTTAATTAGATAATCAATTGTTTATTTAATAAGAGTTATAAAATAAAATAACCGTTTTTGGCAGTTAAACATATGTATGATTAAAGCAAAAGAATTTTTTTTTTCTTGTAGATAACTTTCATTAAGAAAGAAAAACAAAGTACGAAGAACTAATTGAGAGAACGGACATCTTGGGCACCAATTGGAACTAGGATGAAGATTGAAGGTTTCTTAAGATGGACCTTCTACTTTATTTTTAAGAATCACTACATCAAGGTATGCTTCTTATTATTTGTTTCTAATATTCAAAGTTCCGCGTTATCTTACATTAACAAAGTAGATCAAAGTATTTACCCTGCTTGTTTTGTATGAGATGTAGACCATGTTTTTCAACATCATTAGTGAAATTTTGTTTGTGAATGATGTTTAGAACAAAATTAAAATAATTTAAAAAATAAAAAAATAAGACTGAAATAATACAATTTAAATTTCTTAGAATTGTGAGAGGCTGGGGAACTTAGCTCTTAGAAAAGAGACTAAGGCATCGGCACCCTCTCTTTTCAGGATTATATGGAGTCACCACTTATTTTATAAGTAAGATAAGAAAACTATACAAAAGATTACAAGAGATCTTGAATAATATACATTCTCACTAATTTAAAATAACTACAACTTGACAGAAGGAACTATACATGGCTTTGTATCAAAGAAACTATACAAGGCTTTGTTTCCTAGTTACAATTTAGTAAAAAAGAATTTACAAGGCCTTGTCTCCTAGTTACAATCTATCAAAAGAAAATAAGACACTTTTCTACGAACCTAAGATCTCAAGTTCGGGGGTTAGGTTACAGAATGGGAAGGTGTTAGGCACCCATTCTGCTCAGATAGAGTTTGGTATTCTAGACTTTTAAATGACCGTTTATATAGCCAATGAAAAAAATGACATGCAAATTGTTGTGTTAATATTCCTAGATCTATGGTTGATTAATACGCAAAAATCTTTGATCTGTTGCATCTATGCAAGAAGAAATCACATCTAAATTTTGCTTATAGAAAAAAGATTTTTCAAGTAAAGTTTCAAATCTATTAACAGACAAAATAAATAAATAAAATTTCAGATCTGATTTTTAAAATTAAAGAAGAATGGATTTTAAAAAGAGTCTCCAGATCTGATATTTTTAATTAAAGAACAGAATGAATTGCCAAGAGGAAAATTCAAATTTGATTGTTTAATTAGAAAACAGAATGGGTTTTGAAAAGAATTTTCAGATTTGATTTTTCAAAATAAGAAAGAATGAATTTTCAAAATAAAATTTCAGATCTGATTCTTTGTTTTAGAAAATAGAAGAGGTTTTAAAAATAATAATTTCAGATTTGATTTTTGATTTAGAAAACAATAGAGATTTTAAAAATAAATTCAGATCTGATTTTTGATTTAGGAAACAATAGAGATTTTAAAAAGAAATTCAGATCCGATTTTTGATTTTTAAAAAGAATAGGATTTTGATTTAAAACTTCAGATTTGATTTTTAATTTAGAAAAAAAAATGGACTTTCAATTTAAAGCTTCAGATCTGATTTTTGGTTTAGAAAAAGAATGGGATTTTGATTTAAAACTTTAGATTTGATTTTTGGTTTAGAAAAAGAATGGGATTTTGATTTAAAACTTTAGACCTGATTTTCAATTTACATGAAGCAATTGTTGGCTAAATACATGGAAAAATACAGTTTTGTATATCGTACAAAAACACGCAGTAGAATATAAACGAATGTACTCCATTCATGTGAAAATGCAACACTTGAATTTTAGAAACAAATAATAAGAAGGCGTACCTTGGTGTAGCGAAATTCAAAACAAATGAACATTGAACTTGGGAAGACTTTTAATCTTCACTCCAATTCCACAATGTGCTCAAGATGTGTGGTCTCTCAATCAGTTTTATACGTATTTGTTCAAGAGAATAGCCAAGTCTCTTAAGAAAAAACTTTGAATTTTTCTCTTTTTAATCATACGTATATTTTTAGCACTTGGTAGTTACTTTATTTAATAACTCTTATTAAATAAATAACTGATTATCTAATTAAGTTAGCCTTTTGGGCCAACCCAATTGGGCTTTAGTGTGTGGCTTAGAGTGGGACCAAAAGGGACAAATAAAGCTCTAGTTCCGATGAGCTTTGGACTTATCTGTCAACTCTAGACAAGCCCAAAGTTACTATTAATTATATTTAATACCACTATATAAATATAATTGCACTCTAGGCCTTATCAATAAATTATATCCCAATACTTTATTAAACATTTAACTCCTTCATGAAAATATTCGTAGTAATACAAAGTCATAGTATATAATTGTCACTTTGAAGATTACTATGTCTTGATCCTTGAGTATCCGGTTTAATCCTTTAAGTTATTCATATATATTTTATGAAATCTAACTTCATAAAATATAAACTTCAGTAACTTTTTACTAAAGTGGTTAGGCCTAATACTCTGAATAAATAAACTTATTAAACTTATCTCAAGGGAATATTTTATATCTCTATAAAGAGACTATGAATTCCATCTTGAGAATATGTGTTCCTTCAACATTACGTGTGGTTGTCCAACATTCTGAGGTTTTGACCATATGTTGAAATCTCACTCCTAATATATTAAAGCAACCTACATTTCATGATCAAGTTCACTATTTTCTCAGGATTGAGAGTATATGTAAAGGAAAGTTGTGAGATTTATTATTTATTTGACAGTCGTTAATAGAATAATAAATCTCACAGCGGTCTAGTTCAATATGTCTTATAGACTTAAAACATATTAACATATCAATTAGAAGTCTTTACTTCTGTGATCAAGACAAATCATCTTAATTGACAAATTATAGTCTTCGCAGATAAAATGTCCAATTTCGTCATTGATTACGAATTAAGATTTTGAGTTTACAAAGAACTTGTGATTTATGTCTTTTGTGACTAAATCACATACTATGCATCTCAAGGACTATATGATAATATCAAAATATTCATGTTACCATTACTTTAGATAATAATAAAACAACTTTATTACATATAATATAATGTCATACATAGTGTCGACGCCCGGTCTCGAAAAGCGGTAGCGGAAATACTGCCGCTGCCGTCGTGGGCCTTCGTTCGACCACCCGCCGTGGCGACGCTCCCGCATGCATGGGGGGGCCCATTGGAGGCCCTTCCCAATTGAATGACGTTGCAAGTATGCGTATGTGTGTTGTGTGGTGTGGTTTGTGCGGGGCTTCAGGTGCTCTCTCTCTCTCTCGGTGGAGGAAGGTATGTCTACATTTGGTGTTATGGCAGGAATCTGGGCCAAATTTTAAGGGATTAAGTGGAGTTGCCACCAATCATTGGGTTTTTCTAAGGTGTGATTGGTCACCTGTTTCTAGTTGATTTTATTACCAATCCTAGGCTAAGAAAAAGGGCATTTTTCCTAATCTAATGTGGATGGTAAAAAATCTTGATTCTTGAGTCTGGAAGTTTAGTTACGTGTGGGGATGGTGTTAGGCACCACACAACGCCTGTCCAAGGACAGTCCTTTGTTTTGATAAAACCTTAATTTTCGAATATTGGTAGTAAAAACATGATTTTGGCATTGACTTTCGGGGCTTAGCATGCATGGGGGCTTTGAGGTTTGGCTTTTGAATAGGTGTGGTCCCAATCTATGATTTCCTAAGGCATTCGAGAAAAGTACCAGATTTCCATGGCGAAAATCCGGCGAGATGTCACCTTACTTTCGTGGTGGAAATTAGGCATCGCTTGCCTTAGGTGACACGGACTATGACAATCACACCGGAAGGGGCAAGCAAATATATACATACATACATCATACACAATGCAAGCACACAGAGTAGGAAAGTAAATGCCTACATCCCTAGAGAATGGAAATATATAAGTGTAGGAAAATAAACAGGGGTCGCCATACTTTAGAGATGAGGATGAATGGTACATGGCATGATATACCTAATACAACTCATCTAAGAGAGAAAGGGAGGAGGAAGGAAGGAAGGGGTTTTAAAGAGTACAAAACCAAAAGGGAAAGGATAAACTCCTAAACCTATTGAACACAGCCGCTAGCTTATATTGGCATGCTCGCATCCTAGCCCTTGTTGCTTGCACCTGGGAGACTGTGCCCTAGCTCTATGTGTCCTCGCTCCATGTGTGTACATGCAAAGGCAAAGGCAAAGGCAAAGACAAGAAACCCGCAGACAAGCAATGGATAGAAAAGATGCAAAGAGCATATGAAAAGGCACAAAGCGGATATTCAAGATAGGCATGGCAAGAAAAGAAGTAGGAAAGCAAGTAAACAAGCAAAAAGGTAACCAAGGAAAAAAGCGAGCCAAAGATGGTGTCCGCAAGGGGACAAATGTAGGTTTGGATCAGATGTCCATAGCTTCATTGTGTTGAAGTATGGACGACACACTAGCAAGTAAGACTCATGCATGGACATGTAAGCAAGCATGTAAAGATGCATACAAAGCCAATGGGTGGCACAAACAAGCATAGTAAGCAATATCATCGCACAGAGCGGAAAAAGGGAAGGTTATGCAGTAAGCAACCGGCATCACAGTGATGCATCCCGAATAGTTACATCCAAACAAGGCTTCATGGGTGTCGAATGTGACCACACAAACACAAACCCGCTAAGGGCGTCAAACGTGCAAAGCCTAGAACAAAAGAGGCTAACACAAGCATAAAGCAGAGAAGCAAGCAAGCATAGACATGTAAATAAAGTGATCCAAACCCTTTGATATGGGCCTCGGCGTATGGACGAGGAGAAAGACGATAGGGTCTAGATCGGGTTCGAACCAATAGGCCAAAACACAAGAAAGAAAGATAAAGTGATAAAAGGGCTATAATAGCACATGGCATGACAAACATAGCCTAGGTCTAGGCACACAAACATGGCATGGAGCGCACAAGCACATGGAAGATAACATAAAGCATGTAGAGAACATAGATCCAAGCACGTAGGCATGTGAAAAAATAGATCTAGACATAGAAACACACATGTAAACGTGTAGAAACTTAACACATAACCATGGAAGAACGTGGATCCAAGCATACAAGCATGTGAGGACAAGGATCCAATCATATAGCATGGAAATAAACACACAAAACACACAGATCCAAGCAAGGCATAGCCAAAAACATCATACAAGCATATGAGCATGTAACCCCAATGTCAACCTAGAACGAAAAGAGGCACAAAACATAGGAAAACATGGCATAAAACCCTAAGCATGTAGATCTAAACATATGAACATGTAAGGATGTAGATCTACGCATGAAACATGGAATAAGGCATAAAAGCAAAGAGATTTAAGCTAGAAACACAAATAAAGCAAGAAACATGCTAAAGAAAGCGATAAATCATGTTATTCAAGCAAAAATAGCAAGATAAATGCTAGAAAAAGATTTAGAAGGTTAGGGGTATGGATGGTAGCTAAAGAGCTTCATCTACACCCCTAAACCCCAAATCCCAAGTGTAGAACCAAGGAAAAGAAAATTGGGTATAAGAATAATACCTTGTGTGTTTTGTGAAGAGAGAAGAATCAAGAAGCTTTGATGTGTGTTTTTTTTTTTTTTTTTTTTTAAATAATGTTTTTTGTGTTTTTTTTTTTTGGTGTTTGGAAGAGAGAAAAATGTGTAGAAAAACTAGGCAGAGAGCAAAACTCAGAAAAAATGTGATCCTCTTGGTTTGAAGGGTGCTTGGGGCTTTTTATAGCCCCAACACGAATTTCGAGGTGGAGGCCCTACAAGGTTTGCCAGCCTCAAACCTCGTTTGATCGGGTTGATCTTGAAATTTCTAGAAAGGTCTTGACTTCTTGTTTCTAAAAAGTTATGGATCTTGAAAATCCAATGGTCGGATCAAAAGTTATGGTTCTTGGAAGTTAGCGGTGCATCGATCGGTGCGTTATCTCAGTTTTCGTGACATCTTGACCATTATAACTCCAATTTCAACCCATGAACAATCGTTGGAGTAAGAATTTGATAATCTTCACAATGTCATTGGTCTTAACCCATTTTGACAGCCGGATCAAAATTGGGTTTTTGGGCCCACCCGGGACTGACTTCGGGTCAAACTTGGTAAAAATCTCCTAGAAGTTTGAGTTTGATGTAAAACTGTGAAAAATATTATTTTGTGTGGATTTTGACATTGTTTGACCTTCGGTTAAACCTAGGGTTGACTTGGGGCATTTGATCATTTTAGCTGAAAAAGGCACTTTGGGTGCTCCAATGTCCGAACAGGTTGCGCCCGTCATTTTAGATGTTCTCATGGCCCTATGGAGAGAAAATAATATTTTTAGATTTTTCAAGGTTCGGCATGCAAATTGAGGGTAGACAAAATACGATATCAACACATAGCATACAATAGGATTTTAGGGCACAAATCCTAATAGCAATAGGCCTAGGATTTAATCATATGTATTGTATATCTACATGAACAAACACATGCATATAAATAAACATCATCATATGTTTATTTGACATAAAGAAAAATTTAAAAACAGAAGAAAGAGCATGTTAGAAAGGCGTAAAGAATTGAATTGGATGCATAAACATGTAAATAAAAAAAAGAAGGTAGAGGCTTGCATTAATGCATCAATGAATTCTACAAGGGAATGGGGAAATCACTTTAGAGTTAGAGAGAGGGTGAGTCTCTCTAAGTCCTGAAGAAATTATACTTAACAGAAAAGAAAGTCTTAAAGTTGAATTTCTAGAATTTCTTTAATGTTAAGAGCAGAGGGTGCTTAATTCTGATTTTTTCTGTATTTATAGAGGTGTTGTGCTTAAAAAACAAGCTAAGGTTGCTTAGGAAATCAGCAGACACGATTTAGGTTGAATTTTATCCTTAAAAAATTGAATCTGATGTGTTTTAACTTGATCTAAAAATTTCTAGGTCGGGCCTCAAAATTGTGCCAATTGGCACTTGCCATGTGTCGATCGGCACTCCTAGAGTGCCGATTGGCACTCGGGTGCTCGACCCAGTTCTCTCTTTTGGTTCGATTTTGACTCTTTTTAGGGATTTTTTGAGTTGGGAATTGCACTTGGACATTTTTTAAACTTGTATTCCAACATAAATCCTTTTTATTTTGATAATTAGGTCCTTAAAATAATAATAATCTGAAAGATAATTATTATTTAAAAAACTTGATTATCAATAACTCCCTTATTATCTGATTATCCATTTTATTCCCATGCAACCACGCTTATTGTTGATCAAATCCAACAGTCAATCACATAAATTACTTAATTAATTTTAATTTTTGACTAATAAGAATTAATTTCAATTAATCACATGTGATCAGCTTCACCCACATAAAATGCATGCAGACCATAAAAACTTGATCTTGTGATATCTTTCAATCCGATGGTCAAATTTGGGAACTGGGCATATCGTCACGATCATTAGAGTCTCAAGATCATTTTTATGACATGCGATGAATGATTTAATGCATGAAATGGAATTATAATTTTTGGGTATTCAGAATGATCATTTCACTTGGCACTCGGGTGCTCGACCTAGTTCTCTCTTTTGGTTCGATTTTGACTCTTTTTTAGGGATTTTTTGAGTCGGGAATTGTACTTGGACATTTTTTAAACTTGTATTCCAAAATAAATCCTTTTTATTTTGATAATTAGGTTCATAAAATAATAATTATCTGAAAGATAATTATTATTTAAAAAACTTGATTATCAATAACTCCCTTATTATCTGATTATCCATTTTATTCCTATGCAACCAAGCTTATTGTTGATCAAATCCAACAGTCAATCACATAAATTACTTAATTAATTTTAATTTTTGACTAATAAGAATTAATTTCAATTAATCACACGTGATTAGCTTCACCCACATAAAATGCATGCAGACCGTGAAAACTTGATTTTGTGATATTTCAATCCAATGGTCTGATTTGGAAACTGGGCATATCGTCACGATCATTAGAGTCTCAAGATCATTTTTATGACATGTGATGAATGATTTAATGCATGAAATGGAATCATAATTTTTGGGTATTCAGAATGATCATTTTAGTCATCTTTCAAAATTAAATTATGGGTATAAAATTGAGTGTCTACAAGAACCAAAATGAAACCACCTCATACTTCCCAAAGTAAATTTTTTCCCATATTTTCATTATTATTTCTCTTTTTTTTTTTTCTTGTTAAACTAGATTTCATTTAACAGAAAGATCTTTTCACTATTCTCACAATCTTCACATCACTGAAAACATACAAAAGAAGGATGCCAACCAAATTTGAAAAGGTCTTCATATTATATTATGTATGAACCTTACAATTTATTTTTGGGAAATTAATTGTGCACACAAGGCATAACCAATTGTACACAAAGTTGTGTATAATAATTTTTTAAATTGAAATCATGTAGTCACGATTTCAATTAAAAAAAAAACACAATTTTGTGTGTAACATGGAGTAGATAATAGGGTTTACTCTTTATTTTTTACTAAAGTTTATTTATAGGCATACATTTATGATTTTAGAAGATCTGGAATTTTAGAATCGACCACCACTTAGTGCTTCACCAACACCAACACCACCATCACCTACACTTACTCCTCCTCTAATGTTGGCATGTTCACCTCCACTCGCACCACTTGATGAGAATCAACAAGCGTTAAAGGATCCATTGCATGTTCCAGCTAGACCTATTACTAGAGCAAGATCCAAGAAGATCAGAAAAGCACTTAATGGGCTGATTCAAGAGATTTGGGCTGATTCTAACATGGGACATTTCAAGCTTGGCCCGAAAGAAGATGTCTAGGTTGTCCCTTAGGAAAAGGATTAGCCCATTTCCAACCAAAGGGTTGGCTTGCGTGCGTATGCGAGTGATCTGATTTGCATGTTCATCGTCCAGCGAGATGCTTTCTAATCCTTCTGTTGGTTCTACATTCACTCGTCGTTCTTCAATGTTCATGGTGGTCACTTGTTCGTCCATCTTCAGCATGGCTACATAGCATTCCCGGGCCATCATCTGATCTCTGCGGGCCTTTCCTATCCCACATTCCATAGGGAACTTAAGTAGTAGGTGATATGTGGATGTGGCTGCCCTCCACGCGTTGACTGTTGGTTGCCCGATGATGGCATTGTAGGCTGTCGAGCAGTCCACAACCAAGAAGGTGACATCCTTAGTGATTTGTTAAGGATAGGTACCGATGGTAACCGGCAATGTGACGGATCCGACAGGCATGACCTTCATTCCGCCAAAGCATACTAGAGGGACGTTTGATGGCATGAGTTGTTCCTTACCAATCCTCATTTGTTGGAAGGCTAGATAGTAGAGGATGTCGGCTGAACTTCCATTGTCCACCAGGATTTGTCGGGTATTGAAGTCTGCTATGGCCAGATTGATCACCAAGGCATCGTCATAGGGGTGGTGGACTCGTCGAGCATTCTTCTCATTGAAGCTAATCATTAAGTCATCCATCCGAGTAAGCTTAGGCGGACGACTGGTGAGCTGGACATTTTGCACTATCCATAGGTAGGTCTTCCTTGAGGATCCTAACCATCGTGCTCCCCCCGACAATCACTCTTATCTTTCCAAGTGGGGCCTTGGATTGTTCTTTGACTCGTCTGTTCGGCTCTTGGTCCCTTGTATGCTAATGACGATGACTTTGCTAGTGTGTATGGAGCATGTGAGAAGGCAGCGTTTGGTAAATTCTATAGACTAGATGGGTACTTGTTTAGAGAGAATAGACTTTGTGTGCCTAATAGTTCTATGCGTGAGTTGCTTGTGCGTGAAGCACATGGAGGTGGTTTAATGGGTCATTTTGGTGTAAGACTTTAGAAGTGTTAAATGAACATTTTTTTTTGGCCAAAGATGAAATGTGATGTGGAGAGAGTTTATGTTAGATGTGTTACCTGTAGGCAAGCCAAATCTAGAGTCTTACCACATGGATTATACACTCCTCTTCCTGTACCTAGTGCACCTTGGGTTGAAATTTCTATGGATTTTGTTTTAGGCTTGCCTAGGTCAAGGAAAGGTAGGGATTCAATTTTTGTGGTTGTTGATAGGTTTTCTAATATGGCACATTTCATACCTTGTCATAAAACCGATAATGCAACCCACATCGTTGATTTGTTCTTTAGAGAGATAGTACGACTCCATAGTGTTCCTAGGAGTATTGTGTCTGATTGTGATGTTAAGTTCCTTAGCTATTTTTGAAAAGTCTTGTGGGGAAAGTTGGGGACTAAAACTATTGTTTTTGACTACTTGTTACCCCCAAATGGATGGATAAACTGAGGTAGTGAATAGAACTTTATCTATTTTATTGCATACTATAATTCAAAAGAACTTGAAAAATTGGGAGGATTGTTTGCCATTCATTGAGTTTGCATATAATTGGAGTGTTCATTCAACTACTAAATTTTCACCATTTGAGATTGTTTATGGTTTTAATCCACTAACTCCTTTGGATTTGTTGCGTTTGCCGGCTAATGAAATGACTAGTTTGGATGGTCAAAAGAAGGCTGAGACGGTGAAGAAACTCCATGAAAGTGTACAACAACATATAGAAAAGAAAAATGAGAATATGCAACCAAAGCCAATAAGGGCCGTTGACAGGTACTCTTTGAACTGAGTGATTGGGTTTGGGTGCGTATGAGAAACCAAAGAGTTCCAGCTCATAAGCGGACCAAGCAACATCCTAAAGGGGATGGTCCATTTCAAGTCCTTGCTAGAATCAATGATAATGCATACAAGTTGGATCTTCCAAGTGAGTATAACATTAGTGCAACATTTAATGTTTCCGATCTTTCTCCTTTTGATGTAGGTGACGATTCGAAGACGAATCCTTTTGAAGAGAGGGGGAGTAATGAGAATCAACAAGCATTAAAGGATCCATGACATGTTCCAGTTGGGCTTATTACTGGAGCAAGATCCAAGCAGATCAAAGAAGCATTTAATGGGCTGATTGAAGAGATTTGGCTTGATTTTAACACAGGACCTTCCAAGCTTGGCCCAAAAGAAGATGAAGGCGTAATAAATTTAATTCAAGAAGATAGGGCTGATCTGGCGTAATTGGGCGTGATTTATGGTTGATTGACTTTCTAGCTCCATACCAATTAAGAGCTAGTTTTCCTATTCTGGAGCTGTTAATTTCAAACCAAATCCATATTAATTTTAGGCTTCTATTATTTAGTAAGTTTTTTAGCTATTTTCCTATTTTAGAGCTTCTAATTTCAGACCAAATCAACCCTAATTTAGGCTTCTATTATGTAGTACGTTTTTTTATATTTTCCTATTTTTAGTCATGTCTTATAAATAGCATGCACTCATTGTAATGGAGGATTATTGAATAAAAATTAGAAAAAACGTGAGGTTTTGCTTCTTCTTTTGGTTCATCAAGAATTGTGAACTTATCAAGGATTCTTCCTTGTGGCGTTCAAATTTTATACATTTGGTTTGTGATTCAGTTATAATCATTGGGTCGGGGTCTATTACTTATACCTTTGGTTCGCATTTCATTTATAAACATTGGGTCTGAGTTTCTATCAAAACTAGCGTTTAACCCGCGCAATGCGCGGGATTGTGATAAATTACATTGAAATAAAATAAACATACCTTTTCAGTATACAACTAACACAACCAAAAAATTTAAATCAAAACCAATTCAACCAAAATATTCGAAACTAACTCATTTTTTTTAGTTTATAATTAAAAAATAAAGGTGTTCTTTTCTGGAATCTTCAAGTGTATATTTGTATATGTAACTGCAAGTGCATGAATGATACGGTACTGTACATGTTTAATATGATATATATTGGTTCATTCAATTCGTTTAGACTTGGATATATGAATTGCCTTGGTACTCTTTTGTAGTTTCAGCATGCAATTTTTGTCAACTTAATAGCAATCACATTTATTGTATTATGAATGAAAATCAACTCACCAGCAACCATAAAGTTGCAACAAAAAAATACATTTGTATAAAAAACATTACACTTTCAGATTTCAAAGTTCTACAATTTCAATCACTTTTCAAATAGTGATGATACTTTTTCTTTCTTAGTGCTCCGTTCCCCTCTTGAATAGTAAGCGGAACACTGGTTGCACTGATTCAAATCCAATAAAAGATAAAACCGGATGAAACTCTTGTTTGTGGTGGGATGACAGCAAGCACAGACTGGCAGCAAGGAGTATTGGAAAGTCTTTACTGCTGTAAAAAGACTGGAACCAAAAAAAAGAGTACATTATGACATTCTTGAACATCATAAAAAACTAAACCAGCACATTCATATACAATTGACATACCAATACCAAGTCTAGATGACTTAAAGATATTATTCCTTGAAATGGTTATTCAAGTAATTAAGGTGGTAACAATGAACAGAAAATATTATGTTTTTACTGCTGTAAAAAGTCTGAAACTCCAAAAATATGTACATCATGACATCCTTGAACATCATAAAATGCTAAACCAGCACATTCAGATATAATTAACATACTCAAGTAATCAGATGTCATGTAACCAATTAAGATCTAAATCTATTGAGGCTAGACTCTTAACATATTCTTGCACAATTTCTCTACTAAAGAGAATCATAAATTCCGCATATGCAAGCTCAACCTTAGAACATTATATCCCAATTATCACATTCACTTCCTTCAAAGAATCCTCAAAAAATGAGATTGAAACCATAACCTCAATTCAAACAATAAAGTGTCCATCAACAAAAAATCAAAAACATGACGCAAAACACATCTTAAGTGTAAATAATAACATTCTTTTAAGGCTGGAATTTAAAACCCTTAACCATACTATAAATTTAACTATTTTTTTTAATGAATAGATACTATATATATAGAACGTGAAGATAAAAAGAAACAATTACCAAACTGAGGAATAAGAATAAGAAAGTGACAAACTACAGTGAGAGTAGTACCAGTGGCGTGGTAAAACGCATGACAGTGGCTAAAGTCTATTTAAAGTGAGATTGGTGCTTATATTTCAGGTACCATAGCGTTTGTTTTTTTTTTTTTTTTTTGCCAGAAGGGGCAAGTTTTAAAACTACTGGTCATTCTTAAGTAGCAAAGGACATTATAGGATTAGTCAATTGCCCTCTCTCGATTCCCTGGCTCCGCCCATGTTATTGCTTATCAGACCAAAATAAGAATCAAGTGCTTATTGGCTGAAATTTAACATTAAAAAATAATAATAATAAAGCTTACTAGCCAAATGATATGGGATTCAAAAGAAAGTTAGGAGTTCAAAATGCCTTAGATCTTAGCATATCAGCAATCAGGGAAAAAAAAAAACAGTGAACTTTTGATTATGTCACCATTTACACACTTTTGATAAGGTCAAATTTTATTTGTCAGCATATACTATAAAAAAATTATATTTTGCATCAAAATTTGCAAGAACAAATCATGCACACGTAGCTTGAAAAGAAAGCTTGGAAAACACTACCAACCTTATTCTTACTATATCCACTTCCATTTTCCCATTTGGTATGTTTCGTTTGAACAACTTTCATGATTCTATGAAGTTACATGTACAATGCTGCTATATATTTCCTTCTGAAGTATGAGAACTATATATGGATATGAAACCCCTAATATGCGTGGTATTAATAGTATTTGTTTGAAGTTACAAATGCTTTTCCTCTAAAAAAAAAAAGAAGTCACAATTACTTTTGAAGACAGTGGATGGGAAACCATAGATCATGTGCATGCCAAAAGATTGATGATTTAGCATTCAAACCAAGAAACCATTTCTAAGGCATGAATTTGGCTTCAAGCTAAACAAATCTGATAGATATTCTGGCCAAGAACTTTTTTATTATTGAAGGGTAAGGTGATTTTTTTTGTGTGTGGTGGATTATATCTACAAACACATGAAAAATTTTGAATTCCTGTTGATTCTGATTGAATTAATGACTACTGACTATGTCAGTCATCTGAAACTAATCTAGAGTAAGATAAGCACCCACATGATGTATGAAAGATAAGAGACAAAGAAGAGTTAAATGTAATTATAGTTCGACCATACACATTAAAAGAATAAATATAAAAGAAAAAAAAAGGGAAATTTCAATTGCAGGAAAATACTCTCTTTACATAAGCCATTCATGTCACTTGAAGATAACATTGAGCAAATATTCAAGATTTCTCAATTTCACTCCCCCTTACAAATAACTAAAAAATTATAATGGTTTTATTAAGTTTCAAAGATAATACTATTGTGAAACCTACAATTGATTCACTTCTCCATGGATGTAAATTTTAAAATATATTTGAGCAGTTTACATCCTAGAACTTTTAAGAACATTGGCTAAGTTTTTCATATAATTTTAACTCACTACTTCTTTACGGTTCTGCTTTTCAACAACAGCCATAGAAGGCTTGCAGACCAAAAAAAAAAAAAGTAAAAAGGAAGAAAAGAAAAACGAAATAGAATTCAGAGAATGAACATGAAATTGAAATAAGAAGAATGAAGATTCAAAGGGCAAAGGCTAAAATCTTAGTTAAAAATTCAGTTTTGAACTTTACTCTAAAATCTCCTTTAAAAACTCTAAGCCTTGCTTTTAGTACACATTAACTGCAGAGAGCATATTGCTGATTATCATGGTTTTCATCATTTGACACTTCTATACTAACCGAGTCCCTTCACTCTCTCATTTTTATTAATGCTACCCGCCATATTACTGAATATCATGATTTTTTTGAAACACCTAGAAGATTTATTTAACTTGTCACCCACAAAACCAATAGACTAACCCACCACAGCCCTTAAATTATGAAATGCAAAAAGATAAAAGAAAAAATTGAAGAACAGTTGGACATCAAAGAAAAAAAGGAATAGGAGGAAGAGTGAGAGACGGAGCACCACTAACAACAGATTCAGAGTATAACAAATCAAAGAATTACAGTTACATCAGCTTTCTTGGCTTACACAATAGCAAGCATCACAATTTTTTTTAAAGAATCTCATGCCCAAACATTTTCTTATGTTGAGTTTAATCATAATTATCTACAAAACTAATGAAGATTCTCTGCCTCCAACATTCAATATTTGAATGACTTATATAATCTCTCTAATGGACCATTTCAAGTTATTAGATCTTCCACCTTTAATGACTAAGTTGAAATCACGTCTGTAAAACATTTGAAATCTAAAATCATATTATAGTGAAACTGGTATTGTACACTATAAATAACTTGGAAAAATTATCAAGAGTTGCTGGTACTGTTCCAGCAACTCTTCTTGGAGATTATTCAAGAGTTGTAATTGGTAAAGAACTCAATAAATCTGTACTTTTAACAGAATTAAAGGATCAGAATTAAGCATATAGATTAGACTATTAAAATCAAGGGTGACACTCTGCCGGTGAGCAATGGAAGAAAGTTTTCGGCCCAGTTTTTATGTACGTTAATTTTGTATATGTTGGAGACGACCCACTTCAGCTGTGGGAGGATGCTAAAACACAGGTTCACCACCAAAATGTTGAGTTTCTTTTTGTTGTAAAATAAATAGTCACAATTAATTAGCCTATAAACAAAGCATTAACACAAACTTTTCTTCAATCTTTTAGATGATGATTGAAGTCCGAAGCTGGCCCTACAGCTTTCCTGCTTCTGAGGATTTCCCCAAGTCAGACCAACGTAGTAACGTTAGTGGTAGATTTCTAGTCCAAGACAGGTGGGCATACATACTATACACCTAAGTTTGATCTAAAAATTTTCAAGAATAAACACACTTATTTCTTTTCTTTTCTTGACTGAAACTCAAGCAGAAAGTCCTCTTAATCTTATATAATAATCATCACCTTTTGTTGGTTATTTTATGTAATTGCTGTTTTTGTAACTATGCAATTTCTACGTATCTTAGCAATGACTATATATCCGCTAATGGCGCTTATGTTGGCTTGGCTCCTCAAGGTGACATTGGATCATGGCAAAGAGAATGCAAGGTGACAGATTAATGCAAGGTGACAGATTAATTTGTTCACAATTTAAGCTACCTTGCATGTTTAAAAACCACCCATTACCAATGTAATTGATTTGATCATTAGTCATATGGTATTCATAATTTAAGCTACCTTTTCAATTCCCAATTATTAGGACTACCAATTCTGGAGCAAAGCAGATGAGGATGGCCATTTTTCAATTACCAATATACGTATTGGGGACTATAATCTCTATGCTTGGATACCAGGTTTTATCGGGGATTACAGATATGATGTTGTCATTAACATAACTGCAGGTACCTTTTCATCAAATTTTATTGTTCCTCTTTCTCCTAATCTCCTATTAAGTTATACTGTTAAAATGTGAACTTTGATAGTTTGAGTGACATGTAATGCAGATAGTGATATTGACCTTATAAAATCATACTTCAATCTAAAACAAAAACAGTAAACAGAAAACAATTCTAACCCAATTACTGTAGCCAAATTCAAATCTAACCCAATACATAAATTCAAACATATCCAACCAAATCACTAAACATAAAAATCAATTTATGGTGTAATTTAGAACTGGCTGCAATTACTTTTACAATTATACCTTCAAATTTCACAATCTAAACCCATTAAAACCCAACATCAAAAACAACAAAATCAAGTCTTAAAAAGTCTTTTTAATTTGATGCACTATCTCTAGATACTTAAAATAATCTCTTACGAATTGTATTTATGAAGCACCTTTTATTGTGCAGGAGAAGATGAAGAGTTTTTGGTTATATTCTGCCTAGGCTTGTATAAAGTTAGGCATTGCAAACCAAATTGTTTGACAGAAAACAATTCTAACCCAATTACTGTAGCCAAATTCAAATCTAACCCAATACATAAATCCAAACATATCCAACCAAATCACTAAACATAAAAATCAATTTATGGTGTAATTTAAAAACGAATTAAAAAAAAATTACCTGTAGTGGTTTTGGCTACATAACAGGTTCTTTACTTGTCTCCTCAACTTATTGAAATTTCCTTTTCAGTAACTATAACAGAATTTGATGATGTGTCAGTCTCAACATCACATATAAAGAAAGAAATAAAGTAAAAAGGTTGTTCAACCCTCACTGGAAAAACGACATCAAAAAGGCCCAAAACAGAGACATGGGGAAACGAAAAAATCAAAGGGGAAAATATTCCAGCAAAAAAAGAAAAATAAGATAAATGAAATCACGGAGCTTTTTTTTTTTTTTTGCAACACATCAATCTATGTTTTCCAGAACCAAATTGATTTCAGTTTGAGAGAAATCATCAAATAAATCTACACTTTAGTTAGAGTAATTTCAAAACCCTAAAATCTGCCAAACAATGAACAGTATCTTACAAAATCTTTGATATTCTGTCTGTTTGAAACGCTAATTGAATGGAAAAAAAGGGGGTAAAAAGGCTTCCTTCTCAAAAACCCTTTTTAAAAAAAAAAACCCTAGAAATGGTAATTGAATAGAAACCTAAAAAGGGATAAAATACCAACCTCCTGAATTGTTTATTGCTGTATCGTCTGTCGTTGCAGAGGATGAACCGAGGATTTCCGGTTTTGACGGTTGCAGAGGACGAACAGATGTTTGCACCGCCGGAGTTTTTCTCTTTTTTTTTTTTTTTTTTCTTTTTCGTCTCTTTGATGGGTTGGAACACGGTAGCCCGATCTCTGTGTATATATAAGCGCAGCAAAGAATCGCGAGTTTCAGCCTGAACGGTAATCGGGAAATACGGCTTGGGTTTTAGGGTTTGCCTTTGTTTTTTTGGAGAAGCGGCTTAGTGTTCTATATGGCACTGCGTTTTTTCTGATGTTTTTTTCTTCTCTTTTGTTTTTTAATAAGCGGGTTGGTGTCTGATACTATTACACGTGTTTTTTTTTTTTTTTTTGAATAGGCGCGCTGGTGTCTGAAACAATCGCACCGTGCGATTTTTTTTAAGCTTTTAAGTGTACACGCGTCACCTTTTTAAGGGGACTTTTTTCCTAACGTGGCAGCACCTGGTTAAAGGCTTCTGCTATTATATATAGTATATGATTTGAGTTTTAGCTTTTTTGGGCAAATATTCCAATATTATTTGTTGGGTCTCAAAGCGTGTCGATTGAGGTTCGCATCACCATCCCTAAAACTACGACCATTATCACCAACTACGCTAGCTCCTCCTCCAATGCCAACATGCTCATCTTCACCTGCGCCACCCCTAAAACCATATCACCACCTATGCCTACTCCTCCTCTAATGCTAGCATGCCTGTCTCAACTTGCACCACCCCTTAAACCACAACTGTTATCACCACCTACACCTGCTCCTCCCCCAATGCTAGCATGCCCATCTCCACCTACACCAACCATAAAACCACAACCACCACCTATTCCTACTCCTCCTCCAATGCTAGCATGCCCATCTCCATCCGCACCACCCCTAAAACTACCACCTACATTACCACTAGCAGGTTTTCTCCCCTCTGATATCTCCAGTACTATTGTCGCCATCAATAATGTCAAAGCAAACACTCAAACCTTTCCAAAAAGGTTACCTATATTTCTCTCTAAAGGTATTCAAGTAGAAAATACTATGAAAAATTAAAAAAAATTTGAATTGCATGGAACACTTGTTTTGTAGGAATGCTATTTGTAGGGAAGGATTACAAGTTAGGAATGAAGACAGTATTAATTAACAATAAATTTGAAAGCAGCCTCAGATTTCTACATGTGTTGGACATGAGTTGCTCCATGGTCACGGCAAGTGAAACTTTTAATTGAACTATAACTCAACTTCCTCACCAGTACACCCTCTACCGCCATGGAGTCATTTTCATTACAAAACTATGTATCCGTGTAATATATATTTAACATTGATAGTCCAATAACTCGGATGAAAGTACTTGCAACATTTTGATTCTTGCCTAGATGCCTATCACAAATGTGTCCTTTGTTTAGGTGGCAAAATCCGATAGGACTTGTGAACACGACAAGACACTAGACGAAGTTAGCATAACAAGAAGTTAGCAGATTATGTGTTTAGGCTTAACAGGTTTATGTCATATTTGGGTTGACACGACTAGCCCGTTTAATAAACATGTCGTGTACATGTCCAACCCATTGAACCCGTTCGACTAATCTAACTCTTTTAATTAAATGTCATTTTACCAATATATCCTTCGAAACTCTAGATATATAAACTTATTAGTTGTTGTGGTTTAATTTCTTTGATATATTGTGATTGATTATTTGTTATATTGAGATATGCTTTAGTTTGAATAATTATTTGTGATGCAATTGCTTGTTAATTCTTAATTTTATAATAAAAAAAATCTATTTATTTGGTTGTTCATAGTTTAGATCAATTGAATTTGTTTTAAAATTTGTATTTATTTTTTTCTTTGATAAAATCTGATAAATGGGTCAACACAACTGACTTGTTAAATAAACAAGTTTTGTTAGGGTTGAGGAATCTTGATCCATTTAATAAACGTGTCAAGTTACCCATTTAGCCAAATCCTTATAAGTCGACAAGACACAAACCTGACATGTGAGCACAAATTGCCACCCTTACCTCCATTAGAGGATCCAACTATTACCTTTTAATTTGGGTCTTTCTTGAAGTTAGAGAGTTTAACTACTAATAATTTTTCTCTTCAATAATGCCAGTACCACACAACTATATTATGTAGCAAACTATGATTGGTGGAGAAAAATGGTGGCCGTCCATGTGATAGTGACAAACAACCAATCATATAGTTTGCTACATAGGACAGTTGTGACAAAGTTTGTGTAAGATTATGTGGTACTAGTAATATTATTTTTCTTTTAACTAATTATTAATTTAAAATTTTGGGACCTATTTTCATGATGCAAGTGTTCTACTATATTCTCTTTTTTTTAAATCTTATTTGATTTTGTATTTTTTTATGTTTTCTTTTGTGTTTTTGGAGGAGAGAGACATAAAAATGGAGCCAAATTACATATTTAGCCCTGTTTTTAACAAAGGTGGGTTACAGAATTCTAACTGAGCTAACCTTAGGTGGGTAAAATAATAAATTTCAAACCACAGGTAGGCAACTTAAATTTCGGCCAAACCATAGGTGTGTAAGTTGTAATTTGCCCTTAATATTAAGTTACATGCAATGTTAAAGGTAATATGTCGGTGATCCACTCATTTGTTAGGATTAATGCCCTAAAATCCTGTTGTATTATACTATTATGTAGTGTATGACATTATGTACAACATCGTCTATTAAAATAATAATTTTTTTTATTGTCCAAAATTGTTAGAGATATATTAGACATATTAGCCTAATGTAATAGGCCTAAGCCCATACTTGCTATGTATTCATGTTATGATTCATTGTAACATAAGCTATTGTACTTCACTCTTATAGAATAAAGTTGTAGCCCTTAATGGTTTCCTCCTTGGACATAGGCCGACATGGTAGAACCACTTAACCCTCGTGTTCTCGTGTTCCTATTCTATGCTTCCTCTTTCGCATTCACATCCGCTCTAGCATATACAACATGGTATACACATCGCGTTGCTAATATATTTAACATGGTATCAGAGCCAAACTTCATTCTTGGCATTAAGCAAAATATCTCTAGCAAGCAAAGAAGATTCCCACCTGAACACCACCATTAGAAACCACAGATGCTTGTTTGTTGGATCTAGACTCCACGACATCACGTAGCCACCATGGCTCCTTACTGTGTCCAAGATCAACATCCAAGCAACCCATGACTTACTTCTTAAGTTTGTGCACATCAAGCCTATACCTAATGAAACCAACTACACAGACGTGCTCCACGGCCTCCCATGACCAAAACCTAGGAACCCGATTTCCATCAGTAGCTGCATGCGTAGTCACTGGCTCCGAAGAATCATCCACGTGCTACTAAGGATTCTTAACTCCTAGATCGACCATTGGACACATGCGTCGCCATGTAGGCCTCGTCGTCTGCTGATCTATGACACCCGAGAATCTGGCCCTCAATCAACCCTACATGCGCTCTCATGCGCCTTTTAGATTTTTGGCCTTGCCTCCACGTTCTAGTGGACACTATTCTAGTGAACATTACACGCATCAAAGAACACTCAGCTGTCGTTTTGTACCCCTTACGACTCGGGCCCCTGTTCTCTGATTATGCTGAAATTATAAGGCTTAAGATTGGTTTAGGGCCCAATCAGATTACAAATTGACTTGAGAGATGCTAAAATGGAAAATATAACTTTTTATAAGTAAATAAATCTATTTTTAGAAAATAAAAGGCCAAGGAAACCCTCGGCCTACATATGCAGGCAAGGACCTGTGTACGCAGTTCTAATGCATGTTTACGCAGGCACGAACTTGCATACACAGTTAGGCTTCTAGAAACTATGAAAGATAAATTTTTCTACATTAATTTTGAGGTTTGGAATGAATCGCATATTTTTTGTGTGAAAGACAACAAAAACTAGGGTGCACTCAGAAAAGGGGAGAGGTATCGGCACCTCCCCTTTTCAGGATTATGTGTGGAGTCACCACTTATTTTTTTGTTACAAAAAGAAAAGAAAAGAAAAAGACATACACATGGTACATATCTGAATAATAGAACCTCTCATTTATTTGAATGACTTACAATTTGATAACATGAAATATACATGGCTTTATTTCCCAGATTACAATCTAGTAAAAAAATTACAAAGCTTTGATTTCTAAATTACAATCTAAAAAAGGAAAATTACAAAACTTTGTTTCCTAGATTAAAATCTAAAAAGGGAAAGGATAACACACTATCTATGAACCAAAATCTAGATTTGGGGGCTAGGTTACAGAATGAGAAGGTGTTAGGCACCCATTCTGCTCTGGAGTCTAGTCTTCTAGACTCTAAATGACCATTTATATGTAGGGTAATAATCATGTTTGTATCGAATACAAAACATACGCAGCGGAAAATAAACGGATCTACTTCATTCGCAATCGATAACATGCACTATGTAAGTTTCAGAATATAAGAACAAGAGAGTGTACCTTGATGCGATGAACTTCAAAACCGAATGAAGAAGTACTCGGGAATACTTTCAATCTTCACTCCAATTCCACTTGATGCCCAAGATGTGTGGTCTATCAATCAGTTCTATGTTTCTAGAGAAAATATGAAAGAGTGTCTCTCTTCCTTATTTCATATATTATTATTCATATTATTAAACATACAAACCATTTTATTCTATATAAAATTCTGTATGTTTCTCTCCACATAACTGATTATCTAATTGGGCTAGCCTTTTGGGCCTTCCCAATTGGGCTTTAGTGTGTGGCTTGGAGTGGGACCAAAAGGGAACAAATAAGACACTAGCTCCAATGGGCCTTGGGCTTTTCTGTCAACTCTTGACAAGTCCAAAGTTACCATTAATTATATTTAATATCACTATATAAATATAATTGCACTCTAGGCCTCATTAATAAATTATATCCCAAGACTCTATTATACATGCAACCCCTTCATAAAATATTCGTAGTAATACAAAGTCATGAATATAGACTGCCACTTTGTAAATTACTACATCTTAATCCTTGAGTACCCGGTTTAATCCTTTTAAGTTATTCACCATATATTTATGAAATCCAATTTCATAAATATATACTTTAGTCTTACTAAAGTGGTTAGGCCTAACTCTCCGAATAACTGTACCCATTAAACTTATCTCAAGGGAATATTTTATATCTCCGTTAAGAGACTATGAATTCCATCTTGAGAATATATGTTCCATCAACACTAAATGTGGCTGCCCAACATACTGAGGTTTTGACCATTAGATTAGATCTCACTCTTGATATATCAAAGCAACCTACATTTCATGATCAGGTCCATTATTCTCTCAGGATTAAGAGTTCATGTGAATACAAGTCGTGAGATTTATTATTCAATTGACAGTTGTTAGGAGAATAATAAATCTCACAGCGGTCCAGTTCAATATGTCTTAACTCTTAAAACATATCAACATATTAACTAGAAATCACAATTTCCATGATCAAGACAAATCATCGTAGTTAATATGTTATAGTCTTCGCAGATGAAATGCCCAATTTCATCACCGATTACGAACCAAAATTCTGAGTTTATAAAGAACTTGTGATCTATATCTTCTGTGACTAAATCACATAAATCATATACTATGCATCTCATGGACTATTTGATAATGTCCGAATATTCATGTTACCATTATTTTAGATAAGAATAAAACAACTTTATTAAACACAATATTAAGTCATACATCATTTCTCACATAATGTCATACATAATATCATACATAACATCATACAATAGGATTTAAGGGCACATATCCTAACATTATATACCATTCAAAGGATGCATGACATTACAACGACGTATTGAAATTCCTAAATTTAAGATTAATTCATTCTTTAAGAATTCGAAATCTGCAATTTTTATTGAAGAAGAAACACAAAAATTTTTGATATTATACATTGAAGAAAACATTTTTTATTATAAAAAGGTTCAGATCTATATTTAATGAAAATACAAATCAGTTTTTTATGCAGAAAAAATCCAGATCTATATTTAATGAAAATACAGACCAATTTTCTATGTAGAAAAAATTCAGACCCATATTTAATGAAAATACAGGTCAATTTTACATGCAGAAAAATTTTTAGATCTGTATTTAATGAAAATACAGATCATTTTTTATTCAGAAAAAATTACAGATCTGTATTTAATAAAAATACAGACCTGTTTTTAATGTAGAAAAATTTCAGATTTGTATTTAATGAAAATACAGATAAGTTTTTATTTAGAAAAAATTTCAGATCTGTATTTAATGAAAATACAGATTAGTTTTTATTGTTGAAAAATTTCAAATCTGTATTTAATGAAAATACAGATTAGTTTTGTTATTGTTCTTTTTTTCTTTTCTTTTTTAAATGTTTTTAGTAATTTATTGCAAATCTTAACATATCTTAACATTTAAAGGAGAACTAAATCTTAAATGTGTTAATCAACTATTAAACAACAAATTAAACATGTGAACATGACAAAAAATATGAACAAGATTGTATCAACAATGAATAAAATCAAACATACATTCCTGAAAATCATGCAATGAACAAAACACATATATCAGATAAGAAAGAAAAGAATAAACAAAGAGTGAGAGTAAGGACCTACTTGCATGAATGTACCCTTCAATGAAATAAATAATTTAGAAATCAAAGAAGTTTAACCTCTTTGAGATCTAAAATATGTTCACTTACAGGAAAGAAATTCTTAAAGTTAAGACTTCCAAAACTTTTTAACATAAGGGGAGCAAAGAAGTCAGAAAAAAAGGGCCTTAATTTCTAATGTTTTTCTCCTATTCATAGAGGTTGGATGCTTGAAGTAAGCTGAATAGGATTAGATAAGAATTGGATTGCGTCCATATCCCCAAAAATTCGAAATAGATGTGTTTTAACTTAATCAGGGCATTTCCGGGCCAAGCCTCGGATTTATGCCAATCGACACTTAGGAAGTGCCGATTGGCCCTTTCGTGTGCCGAGCATCACTTCCAATTTTGGTTCAATTTGGACTTTTTTTTTTTGGGATTTTTTGAGTCGAGAATTGCACCTGGACGTGTTTTTAACTCGTATTCTAAAATTAATCACTTAGGGTCTGTTTGGTTTACTCTTAACTCTAAACTAAATTCTCATGTCTCATTTCTCATCACTTAAACTCAGTTTTCATAACTCATATCTCTATCTCTACTATTTCCTTACCTCTATCTTATTTTTGTTTGGTTTCAAATTTGGGTGAGCTTAACTCAAAATTTTGACAAAGTGTTGGAGCCCATGTACTGTGTAGATCAGAACGGTAACATGTCTCTCTCCTCCATCTCTTTCATTTTGTTTTTCCTCTCCTCTTTCACAAAGCCTGAAACATTGAAACCTTTCTCCTCCCATTTTTGTCCTCTACCACCTCCAACAACCCACAAACCCACCAATTGCAATTCTCAAAAATCCAACCCACCGCCATTGTTTTGCATCCACCACCATACAAATCACCAAAAATCAAACCCATCCACCATAGCAGATCCACCAACACCTTCAACATCACAACAAATTCTTCTACATATATATAATGAAAATAAAAATAAAAAGAAATACTAGAAAAAAATTACCCCACAAAATCCACAACGCTAAGCCAAAAAAGCACACCATAACCCGATTAAAACGCAAATCACAATTGAAATCGAAGTCCTCTGCCATCATCGCGTGAAGAAAGAAAGAAAAGATAAAAGAAAAAAAAAAGAAGATGAAAGAACCCAGCTGTGAAGAAGAACCAAAAAAAAAAAAAATGAAAAGAAGATGAAAGAAAGAAAAGAAAAAAAAAAGAAGAAGATGAAAGAACCTAGCTGTGAAGAAGAACAAAAAAAAAAAAAAATATTAGAAAAAGAGAAGCAGTTGTCATAAACCCATCAAGAAAAAAGAATAAAAAAAAATCGGTGTGAAGAAAGTAAGAAAAAAATCAGTGTGAAGAGATGAAGAAAAAAAGAAGCAGAAGCTGTGAAGAGACAAAGAAAGAAAAGAGAAGAGAAGAATGGTGCTGGAGTGAAGAGGGAAGAAAGAAAAAGAAAAAAATAGAAAGAAAGAGAGAACCAGAACCGTGTGACCAAAGAAGAAGGAAGAAAGAAAGAAAAATGAAAAGAGAACTGATGTGACAAGACTTTAGGTGGGTCCCATTATTTTTATGTATTTACTAAAATGCCATGTAACTCATAATTTGGAAATGTGAAAACACCAAAATTATGTTTTCAATTTCCATCATCCAAACACAAAATTTTGAGTTTTTGAGTGATGGAAACAGTCATCCAAACCAAGCCAAACACTTTGTCATCTGTGGGACCCACTCATTTTGGATAATGGGTCATGAAAATTGAGTGATATCACTCAGTTTTCATGCTATTCGAACATGCTCTTATATTTTGATAATCAGGTCTTTAAAAAAATAATTATCTAATAGATAAATATTCTAAAAAGACTTAATCATCAACAATTCCCTTGTTATTTGATTGTCCATTTTATTCTCATGCAAGCAAGCTTATTTCTTAAAAAAGTCAACAACCGATCACAAAATTATTTAATTAACCTCAATTTTTTAACCAATCAGTTTAATTTCAATTAATCGCATGTGATTGGTTTCACCCTTATACAATGCATGCAAACCGTAAAAATTTGATCCTGTGATATCTTTCAATCTGACGGTTTGATTTGGGAACCAGGCATATTGTCACGACCGTTAGAATCTCAAGATCATTTTTATGATATCCAATGAATAATTTAATGCATGCACTGCAACTGTTATTTTTTGGTATATGGAATGGTCATTTTAGTCATCTTCCCAAATTAAATTATGGGTGCAAAATCGAGTGTCCACAGAATGTCCCTCATTAATAGAGCTTGAAAAGTGAATGTCAATGTAAAATAAAAACACTGATTTTAGCAACCATGATTTAATCAAGGTTGACTTTTCAAAGATTTCCTAGCCCTAGAACCTAGAGCCTTTGGGTGTAGAACTAGTGTTTTATTGTTTTGAAAAATGAGAACTATGGACACCTAATATACTTGATAATTGATGAACTTGGATAAAATCTTGAATGTTGATGAGGCAATCGAGAACTATATTCGCACGATTTGGAGTGAGATGACTAGGAACTATATTCGCCGATTTGAAATTCTGTAGGCGATTGAGAACTATATTTGGCTCAATCTGGAATTCTAGAAGGGACTGAGAACTACATTCGGCTTGGTCTGGAATTCTAAAGGCGATTAAGAACCATATTCGGCTCAGTCTGGAAATTTCTACAATAGACAAAAAATCATATTAGATCTTAATGATTGAGAACAAGATTTACTTAATAGATTTATCTTTTTTGAAGATTTGTGTTCAGGAGATATCCCTTTTTTTTTTTGAAAATTTGTTCATGGAGATTTGTCCTTTGAAGATTTGTTCAAGAGATTTATCCATTGAAGATTGAACTGTAGGAGATTTATCCCTTTTCGAAGATTTGTTCATGGAGATTTATCATTTGAAGATTTATTCAAGAGATTTTTCCTTTTATGAAGATGTGTTCATGGAGATTTATCCATTGAAGATTGAAATGCAAGAGATTTATCCCTTTTCGAAGATTTGTTCATGGAGATCTGTCCTTTGAAGATTTATTCAGGAGATTTTTCCTTTTAAGAAGATGTGTTCATGGAGATTTATCCATTAAAGATTGAAGTGTAGGAGATTTATCCCTTTTCGAAGATTGGTTCATGAAGATTCATCACTTGAAAATTTGAAATAGGAGATTTATCCCTTGAAGATTTGTTCATGGAGATTTCTCCTTGCAAAATTTGAATAGGAGATTTATCCCTTGAAGATTTGTTCATGCTGATTTGTCCATTGAAGATTTGTTTAGGAGATTTTTCATTTGAAGATTTGTTTAGGAGATTTTTCCTTTTGAAATTTTGAATAGGAGATTTATCCCTTGAAGATTTGTTTAGGAGATTTATCCTTTGAAAAGTTTGTTAGGAGATTTATCCCTTGAAGATTTGTTCATGGAGATTTGTCCTTTGAAAATTTGAATAGGAGATTTATCCCTTGAAGATTTGTTCATGGTGATTTGTCCTTTGAAGATTTGTTTAGGAGATTTTTCATTTGAAGATTTGTTCAGGAGATTTTTCCTTTTGAAATTTTGAATAGGAGATTTATCCCTTGAAGATTTGTCATTTGAAGATTTGTTTAGGAGATTTATCCTTTGAAAAGTTTTTTAGGAGATTTGTCCTTTTGAAAATTTTATTTTAGGAGATTTTTCCTTTTTGAAATATCCATAGTGAACAAAGTCATAATTAAACTGTTACTTTGTAAACAACGATTTTATTCCTCGAGTCCCCAGTTTAATCTTTTAGTTATTCATATTTATGAAATCTAATTTCATAAAATATGAATATTAGTAACTCTTTACTAAAGTGGCCGGCCCTGAATAAACCATTAATTAAACATATTTGAAGGGGTAAGGGTCGTTAATGGGCCAGGTCGAGCGGGCCTGGCCCATTTTTATTTAGCCCATGGGCACAATAGACTGGGCATAATGGGCTATTAACTAGTTAACGGGCTGGGTCGGGCTGGGTCGAAAGAGAAAACCTTAGCCCATGACCCTACCCAATGGCAATGTCCATTTTGTCTTTAGCGAGCTGGGATATTGGGTTGGGCCTAATGGGCTATCCAGGAGCTTGTGTTAGCATTTTATTTTATTATTTTTATAAAGAAAGAAACAACTTTTAATAAGGAAATAATCAATCTATTTTTTAAAGGAAAGAATTAAATTAATACTTTATTACAAATTTTTTTACAGTCAAATCTATTTAATTTTTTGTTTTGTTGATGGAAACCTATTTAATTTTTTTTATTAAGGCTTTAAATAGTTTCTCATTTTTATCTTTAATAAAAAAAATGTCAAATGGTTAATTCAAATTTGCTAGACTATTAGAAAAATATATATTTAGTAAACTAAATTTAGCACAATTACTTTGAGTATCTTAGTGGTTGAGGGAGTTCTCTTAAGAAATTCCGTTATAATATCTCAAGATCAATCCTTTATACACTTCCTATATATTTTTGTTATGAATTATGAGTTATTGGGCTGGGCTAATGGGTTAGGCCAACGGGTTAGGCCACTGGGCTAGTCCATCGGGTACCCATGGGCATAAAAACTAGCCCACGGCCTAACCCACTGGCCTAGTGGGCTACCCATGGGCCTCAATAACAACGGGCTAGGCCACCCATTAGCTCGGTGGGCTGATGGGTTTTTGGGTCGGGCTATGGGCTGTGGGTTATTTGATGACCCTTATGAAGGGGATATTTCGTGTCTTTATAGAAAGAGATTATGGATTTCATCTTGAGAATATGTGTTCCCTCAACACTGTGTGTGGTTACCCAATATACTGAGGTTTTGATCGTTAAACTAGATTTCACTTCTGATATATCAAAGTAACCTACATTTCATGATTGGGTTCACTATCCTCTCAAGATTGAGAGTCTATGAAATTAGAAGTCGTGAGATTAATTATTTAGTTGATAGTTATTAATTGAATCTCACAGCGGTCCAGTTCAATATGTTTTACACACTTAAGACATATCAACACATCAACTAGAAGTCTCCACTTTCATGATCAAGACAAACTATCTTTGTTAATGTGTTATAGTCTTCGCAGATGAAACGCCCAATTTCATCACCAACTACGAACTATATTTTGAGTTTACAAGGAACTTGTGATTTATATCTTCTGTAACTAAATCACATAAATCACATACAATGCATCTCAAGGACTATAATAATGTCCCATTAGTTCATTTATAAATAGTCTCGTATAATTAAATAATTTAATTATTTATAACATGCCAATAAATTGGATTTTAGGGCACAAAGCCTAACAGTCACGTACAAAGAAGGTGTGCCCAAGGTGAAGAATCATAATGAACACCAACGATAGCAACAAATAGTACTGAAACGGTTTGATTAAGCACCAAACAAAAAGGTACTTTTTTATGTGTTTTTAATGGTAGATGTGGTATTAATTTATGAAGTCACGTGACGCAATAAGGAGTGGTTAACAAAAAGTCAAACGTTTCGCTTTTATATTATTATTATTATTATTATTATTATTATTATTATTATTATTATTATTATTATTATTATTATACAAATATAGATATAGATTCCTTATAAAAACACAATTATTATAAATATCTACTTATATGCAAAAAAAAATTATCAAATTTCAAATATCTATAAAAATAAAAAGAAAAAAAATTCATATTATTTTAAGTTTCTTGTGCATTGCAATTTGCATGGGTTTCTAACTAGTTATATTATTAGGGGGGAGAACCACAAACATAACTGAGTTGGCCCTCCCCAGAAAAATAAAATAATAAAAACTAGTCGATAACCTGTGCGATGCGCAGGAAAATTTTGAACGTATTGTTTTACTAATTTCTTCCCAATGCAATTATTGAAATAAAGTTGCAGCATTTTCACTATGATCAAACATCTTCTTTTCTATTTCAACACTTTTGTTGTATCCAAATAGAGAATAACACTAAAAAATAATTAAACTATCCCAAAGCCTATAATTTTCAAAGTTAAAAGAGAGTCCTAAATTTCGTTTAATTCCATTAACTGCTTAAGTCAATAAGCACATTGGTATGAATAAAGAAATAAATGGCATCTATGTCTATTTAAGTATCAACCATATATTTGTTATAGCAATTAAGGTGATTTATAAATTTCAATCAGTTTTCTTTGTAAAACCTTTTTTTTCTTTTTTGAGATACCAAATAAAATCACTTTTATTCAGAAGTAAAAAACCATGTACAAAGTGTTGGAAAAATACATGTTTGTATCGCATACAAAGCATACGCAGCGGAAAATTAATAGATCTACTTCATCGCAATTGATAACATGTACTATGTAAGTTTCAGAATTTAAGAACAAGAAAGCGTACCTTGGTGCGGTGAAATTTAAAACAAAATATTAGAAGTACTTGAGAATACTTTTAATCTTCACTCCAATTCCACTTAATGCCCAAGAAATGTGGTCTCTTAATCAATTTCCAAGGAGAGAATAAGAGTTAGTCCAACACACACATACAAACAATTTCATTCCTTATATGATCTTAATGAAAACTTTTATGAAAAGACTTATGAAATTCTGTAAGTTTCTCTCCTTATATATAACTTTTGGGCCAGCCTTTTGGGCCATTCCAATTGAGCTCTAGTATGTGGCTTGAGTAGGACTAAAAGGGAACAAATAAGACTCTAGCTCCAATGGCCTTGGGCTTTTCTGTCAACTCTTGACAAGTCCAAAGTTACCATTAATTATATTCAATACCATTATATGAATATAATTGCACTCTAGGCCTTATTAATAAATTATATCCCAAGACTTTATTATACATGCAACCCCTTCATTAAAATATTCGTAGTAATACAAAGTCATGAATATAGACTGCCACTTTGAAGATTACTATATCTTAATCCTTGAGTACTCGGTTTAATCCTTTATGTTAATCATATATTTATGAAATCCAATTCCATAAATATATACTTTAGTAACTCCTTACTAAAGTGGTTGGGCCCAATACTTTGAATAACCAAACCCATTAAACTTATTTCAAGAGAATATTTTATATTTCCGTTAAGAGATTATGAATTCCATCTTGAGAATATATGTTCCATCAACACTAAATGCAGCTGCCCAACATACTGAGGTTTTGATCGTAACTTATAGATCTCACTCCTGATATATCAAAGCAGCCTACACCTCATGATCAGGTCCATTATTCTCTCAGGATTTAGAGTTGATGTAAATAGAAGTCGTGAGATTTATTATTCATTTGACAGTAATTAGGAGAATAATAAATCTCACAGCAGTCCAATTCAATCTGTCTTAACTCTTAAAACATATTAACATATCAACTAGAAGTCTCCACTTCCATGATCAAGACAAATCATCTTAGTTGATATATTATAGTCTTCGCAGATGAAATGCCCAATTTCATCACAGACTACAAACTAAAATTATGAGTTTACAAAGAACTTGTGATTTATATCTTCTGTGACTTTTCACATAAATCACATACTATGCATCTCATGGACTAAGATAATGTCCCATTAGTTCATTTATAAATAGTCTCATATAATTAAACAATTTAATTATTTATGGCATGCCAATAAATTGGATTTTAGGGCATAAACCCCAACAATCTCCCACTTGCCCTTAACGACAATTTACCATATATCCGACACTTATCTCCCTTTAGAGTAATTCATAGTTAGTCTAAGACAAGGTTTGGAAACAAGTTTCAGCCAGATTTATTGCATATTATCTTTTCTACTACTACTTCTCAAGTACTTATATCTCTCTAGTGAGATAATACTTACACTTAATGTGTATCTTCACCAACTAGGATGAACACATATCTTGAAGTCCAACTTCATGAATCACAATCAAACTACAAGTCAGTATTTGCACATCTAGTAACTATTAAAACCTCACTTTTGTGGACAAGCATAAAATCCCTCATTCTCCTAAGATATTTGAGTATATGGTTTACTCCTAATAAATTAAGTGATCTTAAATTTAATTGATATTTGCTTACCATGCCTACCGTAGAATAGATATTTATCCTAGTATATAGCATAGCATAAAGACTTCCTATTGATATGGTATAAGGAACCGTCTTAATATGCTCTTCCTTTTATATGTCTTAGGACAATAGTGCTTTATAAAGGAACTTCAAACTTAAAAGAAAATAATCATTTCTTGAAGTATTACATGCTATACTTGGCTAGAATCTAATCTATTTAAGCAGTTTGAGATAGACCCAACAACCTAATTTCTGAATTTCAACAAAGTTTATTTCTTAGGATGTGACCAGTCTTTCCCAAGTACTTTTTATCAAACTAGATTAGACAACAAAAAAACTTTATTGATGACAATAACTCTACATCATTCTAAATGATTAGAATGTTATCAACATACATTAAGAAATTTATTATTCTATATAGCTTTTACACACATAAGGCCTTTTAATACTTGATCAAAATCAAACAACTTAATTGCTTGATCAATGGTGAAATTTTATGATTCAGATGCTTGCTTTAATCCTTAAATGGAATTTAAGCAACTTGCATACTAAACAATACTGTTTCTTTGCTATGTACAAGTCTTGTTACATCATATAGATGTCTTCCTCAAGATTGCTACTAAAAGAATTTTTCTTGATATCCATTGCCATATTTCATCCAAATGAAATATAATAGATAAGAAAATCTAGATAAAGTCAAACTTGACTATTGGTGAAAAAATCTTGTCATAATCAAACCATTTCTTTTTTGGAAAAAATCTTTTCGCTACTAGTCTTGACTTTGAAGGTTTGCACCTTCAAATCTATCAATCTCAATTACTTGTAGACCTATTTGAAAACAAAAAGCTTAATGCCATTAGGCAGCTCTACAAATTCTAGACTTCAAATAGAATCCAATTCTATTCACATAACCTTGATCTAGTAATCCATATTTATATTATTTATTGCCTTTACATAGGACCGAGGATCAAATTCATATCTTTGTGGAATGATTTCAAAAGTTTATTCCAAAAGTATGAATTTATTTGATAATTGATAATCCTCCCACTACAATATTATACCGGTGTACTAGCTATATATATATATATATATATATATATAGAATAATGCCTTGTGGTATATCTAATTCAACCATCTCATTTCTAAATGTATTTTATAGTTGTCTTTCAACAAATTCTGACATTTTTCTTCTAGAACAATTCTACATTTAGCTTTAAGATTATTCATATAGTCATCATCAAGAACTTTGCATTTATACTTTACAAACATCTTGTCTTCTTTATGACTACCAAAACAATCTTCTGCAATTCCTTTTGGTTATCCATCATAAACAAACATTTTTCTATCTTTTGATTTCAATTTTGTTAGACTTCCTTTCTAGCACAAGTGCTGGACATCTCCAAAAGTGGAAGTGTCATATACTAGGTTTTCACCCAATCCACAATTTGATAAATGTCCTAGGAGCAAACTTTTGAAATCAATTTTGGAAAATGTATAGTAATACATAGAGTATATCTCCAAAAGAAATAAGCAAATGGAAATACTTATCATGTAGTTTACTATTTCTATAAGAGTCTTATTCCTCCTTCATGTATGCACTGACTTAAAGAAGTCATTGAAATTATATTCTCTTACAATAAATTATCCTCTAAATAGAATTCATAGACTGGGAATATAACAAAATAACGGTTCTAAAAGCACATCTTTCACCAATCTTGAATATCATTTAGATTAATAAGATCTAGACATAAGTGCCAAAACATACAATACCAAAGGATGGAAACTTTCTCTTTAAAAAGTAAAATATGTAAATTTTTATCTAGAAGACAATCATGGACAATGCTTAGCTTTATCAAAACAAAAACATTTTCCTTTTGGTCATGTTTTTGAGTCCAATTTCCTTTTCGCAACTATGGGATTCAATTAGAGGATATTCTGAAAGGAATTTTCTATCCAGTTCGGACTGGGTATTAACTTAAGGTTTAAGTATTTTTTAATAAATATAATGTAAATGGCAAGTGTAGCAATTTAAAAATGAATGCTTGATGTGAGATCCAATTTTGATGTATATTTGTGTTGTTAGTTAATTGCACTCTTATTTCATTTAGTATTAGCATCCTTTTATGATTTCACTTCTACTTGAGGCGATTGTCAAAATTCATTAGTTGCAATCACCTACGTTTGTAGTAGCTTATAGTTGTGTGACATATGAAGCTTTATTTTTTAATGATCATCTCTGATTACAAAGTACCTAACTTTAGCGTGAGAATTTCTTAAAATTTTTAAATTGTAACTGTGAAATGTAAATTGCACTTTGAAAGGGGTCAGTTTGCGTGTTTAATTTAAGTTTTTTGGTTATGTAATGGACTGTGTGTTGGGATTTGCTTTTGTTATTGTTTGCTCTGTCATGGTTTGTACTGAGATTTAATTTTGCTGATTTTGGTTCTATAAATTAAATTCAAAAGACTTTGGTTTCGTGCCTCTTGATTTGCAAGCATTGTTAAAGTTTAGATCTCATGCTAGGTTAAAATTATATGAAAAACTTATTGGATTAGTTGGTGTTCTTAAAAAGTTCTAGGATATTAAAAAAACACTACAATTGAGTTAAACAAAGAAAAGCTGCTCATAGGTGGAACCGAAGTTACTCTTTTGGCATATCGTTAAATCTTCTTGGGCTGTTAGATTTTTGATCAATTACAATCAGTGATAGGTTAATCATAATGATTAATGTGTAGGTGTAGAGAAAAGTTCTAAATATCCGAAGATGGATAAAGAAGGCAAGATCAGCATCACGCAATTTTCTTCCTTTTGTTTTCTGCTTCTATTTGATTTGTAAAAAAGAGTTGGGATTGTCAAATGAGCTTCATCATCATATTTTAGTTTTTGATTTTCTCTCCTACCATATTTTTAGACGTCTATGCATATATTACATGATATAAATAAATAAAAACTATAAAGTCAGTACTATTATTCAAATGATAATTGTTGGTGAATTCAAATGTATTATAACTACATTTTTCTATTGCATATTCCAGATACTTTATATTTTTTTGAAAAAGATTGATACGAATGCAGCTATTAGTCCAATATTTATACAATTCTTAGATACCAAATGATTACGTGATATGTTGACTCTTGAGACACAATATGCTAATTTGACTATCCTTCAATTCAATTGTGGTTGTATTGATAACACTTTGTCCTGCTTTTTTTTTTTTTTTTTTTTTTTTTGCAGATTTGTATTAATGAAATTATTAGATATTTGCATGGAAGTACAATATCCAATCTGTCTATGTATAATTTTATGATTTTTAAATTTAATGTAAAAAAAAAACATTTCCAAGTGATTCTGAATTGCAAAAGATCATATGATTTGTCTTTGTAATATACCTTAAGAATGTTTATTTTTTTGCCAACATGTAAAACCAAAAAATTTGGGGCCTTGTATGTCCATGAAAAAGGCTATCAATTTTATTTCCAAGACATCATATATGCTTGCTTCCACGATAGATATGTCTGATTATAAACTCATTGAGAAGAATGTTTTATAATTGCCATCATTTGAGACTTTTTTTTTTAATAACAAAATTGATATCAATGTGTTCCTACTTTCTATTGAATCTTCTTGAGTTAAGATTTTTACTAATTACAATAAATTAGGTGTTACAAAACAAAGAAGGAGCTGAACTGTCAAAGAAGGAGCTGGAACTGTGGGCCACAACAACTTGGGCAATTTGGAATGCAAGAAACAAAGCACACTTTGAGAAAGTTTAGACACAACTTAAAGTCATTTTGGATGTAGCTCTAACATTGCTAGTGACATATCAGATGCTCTCGGCCACTCAAGCAAACATGATTATGGTGCAAAAGGGTCTTCGTTGTTTTATTGTTTCAAAGGGAAGCCTTGTATGTTTTTTCTTCATAATTTGTATGGCTTACGAACTAGCCTGGGCTGTGGCCCAGGTCTTTAACTTTGTGTTGGGGTTTATACCCTAAAATTCAATTTATTGGCATGTCATAAATAATTAAATTGTTTAATTGTATGAGACTATTTATAAATGATCTAATGGGACATTATCTTAGTCCAAGAGATACATAGTATGTGATTTATGTGAAAAGTCACAGAAGATATAAATCACAAGTTCTTTGTAAACTTAGAATTTTAGTGCATAGTCGATGAAGAAATTGGGTATTTCATCTGCGAAGACTATAACATATCAACTAAGATGATTTGTCTTGATCATGGATGTGGAGACTTCTATATGATATGTTAATATGTTTTAAGAGTTAAGACATATTGAACTAAACCTCTGTGAGATTTATTATTCTCCTAACGGCTGTCAAATGAATAATAAATCTTATGACTTTTATTTACATCAACTCTAAATTCTGAGAGAATAATGGACCTGATAATGAGGTGTAAGTTGCTTTGATATATCAGGAGTGAGATCTAGTTACGATCAAAACCTCAGTATGTTGGGCAGCCGCATTTAGTGTTAATGGAACATATATTCTCAAGATGGAATTCATAATTTCTTAACGGAAATATAAAATATTCCCTTGAAATAAGTTTAATAGGTTTGGTTATTTAGAGTGTTGGGCCCAACCACTTTAGTAAGGAGTTACTAAAGTATATATTTATAGAATTGGATTTCATAAATATATGATGAATAACAAAAAGGATTAAATCAGGTACTCAAGGATTAAGATGTAGTAATCTTCAAAGTGGTAGTTTATATTCATAACTTTGTATTACTACGAATATTTTAATGAAGGGGTTGCATGTATAATAAAGTCTTGGGATATAATTTATTAATAAGGCCTAGAGTGCAATTATATTCATATAGTGGTATTGAATATAATTAATGGTAACTTTAGATTTGTCAAAAGTTGATAGAAAAGCCTAAGACCCATTAAAGCTAGAGTCTTATTTGTTCCCTTTTGGTCCCACTCCAAGCCACATACTAGAGCCCAATTGGAATGGCCCAAAAGGCTGGCCCAAAAGTTATATATAAGGAGAGAAACATATAGAATTTCATAAGTCTTTTCATAAAAGTTTTCATTAAGATCATATAAGGAAAGAAATTCTTTGTATGTGTGTGTTGGACACACTCTTATTCTTTCCTTGGAAACTGATTAAGGGACCACACTTCTTGGGCATTAAGTGGAATTGGAGTGAAGATTAAAAGTGTTACCAAGTACTTCTAATCTTTTGTTTTGAATTTCACTGCACCAAGGTACGCTTTCTTGTTCTTAAATTCTGAAACTTACATAGTACATGTTATCAATTGCAAATGAAGTAGATCCATTAATTTTCTACTGCGTATGTTTTGTATGCGATACAAATATATATTTTTCCAACAACTGGTATCAGAGTGGAATTCAATTTCGAATCTAAATAACATGTTTTGTGAGTTTTGGAATTAGAGACAATAGTGTCATGTTGTTAGAAGATTATGCATTTAATTTTCTACATGGTTGTTGAAACTATGATTTGACGAAAACTGATTTTGATGTTATGATGTTGTTTAAATTTGAATTTAAGTATGTTAAATTGATCTTTAAGGCTATAGCATCAATGGAATTCAGTTTTGATATCAAATTCTGTCGATCATGTTTATATAGTGGTTGTTTGTTTATGAAAAACTGTTGAAAACTGTCTACAACTGCCCTTTAAAAACTGAAAACTTTTATGACTATTGATCATGTTGCATCGTCAGATAACTTGAGTGTGCTTGTAGAAGAGCTTGTTGAACACTCTGAATTGGAGTCAATAGGGATAATAAAGGAATTCGATGATGAGGAAAATGAAGGTACAGTGGGATTGCAAGCGGCTTATAATTCTCTTCTCGAGAAGACAGGTGAGTATGCGAAAGTGGCTAATGCAGCTATTAAAAAAATGAAGAGGGCAGAGGAAGATTATAGAAGTCTTCTAGTACGACATAAGGAGGCCAACTGTAAGATAGAAAAGTTGAATGAAGAATTGACAGAAGCTTATGTAAAAGTGAGATTCCTTGAACTAGAGGTGGTACAAGCAAATGCCAAAGTAGAAAGGGTTTCCACCAAGAAGCTTGATGATGTCATTTCCTCACAAAAACATTTCTCAGACAAAACTGGGTTGGGATATACCAGAGAAAGTAGTTCGGCCGTCAAAATTGCCAAGGAAGTGAAGTTTGTGAAAGTCAAAGAGCCTGTAGCGACTGCATCTACTCCTGAGAAAGAAGAGAATGAAAAGAAGAAGAATGTGGTTGACCAACGGGTGTTAAATAAGCCTTATAACCATTCAGCGATCAAACCTGAAGCTAGAAGGAAATCACTTCCAAGATCACAAAGAGGTCCAAGAACAAATCATTTTTGTCATCATTGTGGTCTTCAAGGGCACACCAAACCAAATTGTCACAAACTGAGAATATTGATTAATGCAAGTGATCAAAGGTCAAGAGGACCAATAAATGACAAGAGAACTTGGGCTGTTGAGCAATCAAGAGGTCGAGTGGTGATTCCGGAATGATGGATGTGATGAAGATGATTGGTGCTTTCACCACTTTCTTGGAAATCTTCACTAGAAGGTTTGAAAGTCCTAACTCTTGTACCCAATCCTATAGGGATATCACCCCAAAAGCACGTGACGTGTGGGTGAAAAAGGGTACTCATGCATAAGCATTACAACATGTCCATGCATTAATACTTCCTATGTTTTGTGACTATGCTTAGTTGTGTGTTTTATGCTTGTTTTGAGTTAAAAATTTTTTGTTTGATTGTTTCTGCTTTACATGCTTTTTACATTGTTGTTTTTGATCAATTTTTCTTACTTTTGCGTCAAAAATCCAAAAACATATAAAAAGTAGAAAATCCTAAAAGCTTGATCGACTTGTTGAGTCTTTGTCTTAAACATGTTTTGCCTTGTACCTTTGTACTAATGACTTTGTGCATTTAAGAGTGTAGCTTGTTCTTTATGCACTCATATCATTGTGGGAAAAATCTTGAAATCTATGTGATTGTTGTAAATCGATCTTTAAACTTGTCATGAATGATTAGCCAATGGTTTTGTTGATCTTGAGACATGCATAGACTTGTGTCTATATATCTTCCGACTCTTTATTTTCTTTGTTTTTACCTAAAGAGCTCAAAAATGTAAATCTCCAAATAAAAAGAAATAATGAGCTATAAAAACTTGTCACACATACTAGTATTTGACTAGGAAAAAGGGAAAGCGACATTTATGAAAATGTATAATGCCCAAAAAGCCAAAGGCTAACTCATCAAATTGAAATTTCAAAAATTTCAGGCATCGATCTCCAAAATGAGTTATTATGATTCAAAAGCTCAAATGATATGTTGAATATGGAGCCAAATGAAAAGCTTCAAAATTATGTTATCAAGTTTTTGTGGGAGGTCATATATGCATATTTCTGTAATTGAGATGGGTCACATTATCTAGTGCTAATTGTGTATGGCTTGGTTGAATTGATCATTGAAGCTTCACATTAGACTAAGGACTATCTCATTGATGATATGCACACACATCACACTTGTCTATGTTCATTTAATGCCTTATTCATTCGTGTGATTGTACTTGATAAAATGTGTTTCACATGCTCAATTTTTGTTGATCAACCTCAAAAATATTTTTGAGTGTTTTTAGTTGTTTTTGGAAAGTCTTTTGTTTTTAGCAAAAATGTCAAAAAATTTTCAAAAACTGTTATGTCCTGTTTTGGCGACTCAGTTGCGGGTTTGTCCAGTCGCATGCCCTAGTCGCGAACTCTATACAGTAAGTTTTTGCATCTTACTGGCGGGTCAATGCCTTAGTCGCGAAAAAGACTTAGAATATTTTTGAAAATCTGGGTTTTAATGTTTCTCGCGACTTGATGTGGCAACTTTGTTGCGAGTGGAGGCTTAGTCGCGAGAATTACACAGAAAGTTTCGCGGCACAGCTCGCACTTCTCTCGCGGTTTGAACTTCTAGTCGTGAAAAACACTTGAAAATTTTTTCAAAATTTTTGTTTAAGTGTTCTGGCGACTGGCCCTAGCGACTTGCACGCGACTTGACTCAGTCGTGAAAAACGCGTGTTTTGCGCTTTTAAAGTCAGTTTTTAAAACTTTTCAGTTTTCCCTCGAATATTTGTGACTGTTCATTGTCTTTTCCGTGTTCTCATCTCTCAAACTCACCGTATTCTTCACAAAATCTTCATCATTTCAACTTCAATCTTCAAGAAAAAGGTATGGGTTTTCCTATTTTTATTATCTATTTCATGTTTTTAAGCCTTATTTTCTTGGATTTTGTGTTGTTTGTGCGGTTTGAGTTATTTGGAGTTTCGGCCATGGGTTTGAATCATTTTGTTGGATTTGTTTGATTGGGTTTTGTTGGTTCTACTAATCTAATACCTGATATGCTTACTCTCTTGCTAGTTTATCCTTATTAAGTACATATGTTGATTTGTCCTTACTTGTGCATCTCATACCCATTGTACTTATGTGTTTGTGTTGTTGAGGATTTAGTGTGTTGGTATTAGTTTGTGTTGTGTTTGATTCAAAAATTGCCCATTGCACAACTGCTTTCGTGTCTTGATCTGTGAACCATATTTGATTCTGCCTTGCTTATGCACAATATCAACTTCGGGCTTGACTCCATTCCTGGCAGTATATCCATACTAAGTTCTTCTATAGTATGTTATTTCCTTCTGTGAGTTTTCTTCAACAATGTGTGGTCAGATTTTCTGGTTTAACCTTATGTTTCATATAGTACTACTAATCAGTTACTGATGTTTTGATTGTTCCATCTATTGTGCTCTATCGTTGTGGGTATTGTTGTCATTGTTTATGCAAATGACTCCTACAAAGAAGAAATCTGTTGCCAATAAGGGTGACAAAAGACTGAAGATGGATAACACAAAGTTCAGGTCTCCTCAACACTTTGAAAGATACACCCGGTATTATTTGAAGGCACCTGTTATCCAAGAAAGGTTTGTAGACATGGCAGATCTGAAAACACCTTCATCCCTAGTTGCTTTGAGGGAAGAGGTTGCGAGAAGTTGCTGAGTAACGTCCCTGGAGTATGTGAACCTCTGATTAGGGAGTTTTATGCTAATGCTGTGCTGAGAGAGAATGAGATCAACTATTGGATAAGAGGACAAGAATTCACAATAGATGTGGATGACATTGATGAGGTGTTGGGTTTTGAGGGCATGGATGATCATGATTTCACACATTACAAGGATAGAATGATGTCCATAGAATCTGCTCAAGCGCATATTGGGGGAGTCAGAGAAGGGAAATGTCTCAACACCAATGCATTTCCGGCAGACATGAGATGTCTAACTGTGATAATGATGTTCAACCTATATCCTATGAAGAAGTTGACCACAATCAACAATGACAGAGCAATCTTTCTAATGGAGCTCAAGAAGAAGACCTACATAGACATCAATGCTCATATATTCCATACCATCATTGATGAGACCAGAACAACTTCTAGAGCCAAGTTGATTTTCCCCAGTCTTCTCATGAGAATTTTTAGACTAAAAGGAGTAGAAATCTCTCAAGATATAGGACTCATGTCTACTCCCTCAGCAATTAACAACCTAACCATCACAAGATACAAGTGCGTCTTCTGGGTGATGAAGAATAAGGTGATCAAGAAGAAGGTGAAGGCATGGAAACTGAGACAGAAGCTGCAGGCCAACCCTCAAGTTCAAGAGGTCGTAGTAAGAGAAGCAGAGCATCATCTTTATCAGATGTACCTCCGGATGCATTCCAGATCATCCCGGAGAGGATTGATGGGATCAGAGAGGTCTAGACTGAACACTCTAACAGGTTGGCTGCACTCCAAGACCAGATAAACAGTCTTTCAGCAAAGCTTGATTGCTTTAACACACAGCCGTGACTCTTTGGCCATTCTGGTCAAAAAGGGTGAGAGTTATTGGAGGGTAGCTCTTGAGGGGGAGCACATCTTGAGGGGGAGCATGCATAAATCTTATTACAACAGCCTGATTTACTTTATGTTACTTTATGTTTTGGTACTATTGTGGTTATGCTTCATTGGTATGTATTAGATGGTTTAATATTGTACCTTGCTTTTGTAAGCGTATTTTGTACCGTTTGCTTTTGTGGCGTTTGGTTATATTTGTACCCTTGCTTTGTAGCTAGTACTTTTAGTTAATGTTATGCATTTCCTTAAGTACATCACTCTTGTGCCCTTTGTTGGATTTTTATCTTTAATGCAATTACCTTGTGTTGTTGCATTAGTTGAGTGTTGGACATGCAATTGATCTTTTGCATTGAGCTTATTAGCTTGCATGTCCGGATGTTCATTCCATGTGTGAATGAGCATTGTGATCACTATTTATAGTGATTGTTTATTTTTGGTCAAGCCTTACTTTATTGCTTTAATCCGTTTTTGCTCGATCGCATTGTGCTTGCTTCATATGCAATACAAGTTTTTTTTTTTTTTTTTTTTTTTTTTTTTTTTTTTTTTTTTTTTTTTTTGCATACAATGATCTTATTGTGTGGTTGCTTTTCAGGAGATACTTGTACTTATGATTCAAGAGCTTCACAGATTCTAGAGTTAAGTGTGAATGAGTTTTGTTCAACTGTTCCCAACTCACACATTAAGTCTAGAGTTTGTTGTAGGGCTTTGTCACGGAATAGCCAAAGGGGGAGATTGTAAGGTTGAATTTTATCAACCATTTTGTTGGCTTTATTCCGTGCCAATTTGCTTGTATTTCAGCACTTAGAAACCCTGTATTTAGGTGGAAATCAGGTAAGGGTAGTGTGTGAGAAAAAGAAAATTGATAACCTAGGAAACAAAAATCCAATAAAAATTGCACAACCAAAAAAAAGAAAAGGGAAAAAGAAAATCCAAACCAATGTAAATTGAAGATGAGAAAAACACTATATATCAACTAAAACAAACCCAGAATTAAAACCAAATAGAAGAATCCCAAGAAACCAAAAATCCAATAAAAATTGCATACAAAAATGAGGGAAAAAGAAAATCTAATAACAAAAATTTCATGATTCTTCTTTGCCATAGATTTGACAACAAAGGAAGAAGAAGAAAACTTGGAAATCTTCAAAAACAAAAACAAAAACAAAAAAACTTAAATCTAGAGCAACCCACAGCCACAAACCAACAAAATTCCATGAAAACAAAAACAAAAAAACTTAAATCCAGAGCAACCCACAGCCAAAAACTAACAAAATTCCATGAACAATTGAAGCGGATAGAGAGAGAGAGAGAGCAATATATAGAAATTAAGGAGAGTAAAAAGCATGTTTTAATTACCTCAAAATAATTTGCCGACATAGAATATGATGGGCTGGATTGAGTGACGATGGAGACGCAAAGAGAAATCGATGAAGTGGCGGTGATCCATGGTGGCAACGGCGATCTGGGTTTTGGGGTGCCAGCGTATATTAGAAAACAGAGAGGTTGTGGGCACTTTAACTTTGACGAGAAGGCTGAAAAGGGAGTTGTACAGTTGTATTAGGGTTTTAAATTGATAAATTCTAATATAATAATAAAACATTAATATAACATGTAATCGATCCAATTAATTTAAATCCTAGCAAGTCTGATAATTTAACCTGAAAAGAAAAAGAAAATGAATCTACGTCGTATTTAACGATGGATACACCCATGACTTGACATAATGGCCCAGCCCATGCATAAATTTCGCCAGTTAAATTTGGTAATTTACAGACAGAAAATATGATCATTATCCAAATAATGACGATAAATTTGATTTCAAATTTGATTTGATTTTTTAATTGTTTTTGTATATTCCACCAAATAGGCCGTGGCCTGTTGGAAAATACCCTGCCGTTGGTCTCTATATAAATTATGGCTTCTATTAGAGTTTTGTACTTTAAGAATATTTGTTTAAAATTAAGCTTATACTAGCTAGGAGATACTCACAAGCATAAAATGCAGTCTCTCCAATTATTTTCATGCATTACCCTTTTGTTACTATACTGCAATGTGTCTATATCAGCTTTCTTGTGTGAACTAAATGAAGCCAACCCCTTTTTTCATCTCCTCGGGTTCCAAAAAATTTATTGATGATATAGCTATTGATCTTTAATTTTCTAGAAATTTTTTAAGTATGGAGAATAGAAAAAGAAGATGTCATCCAATGATGGATTTGTCAAAATTCTCCTCCAATAAAAAAATATTGAGTAAAGTTGTAGCCTTAGGCTACAACTAATTTTTTTAGCTAAATTTTGTCCTTCTATGTAATGGTGTGTAATCTTGTAAGATCAATTTTACCATATTTACTCTTTAAAATACCCCCCTCAAAAAAAAAAAAAAAAAAAAAAAAAAAAACTCTTTAAAACACTAATCAATTGTGCTTTGTTTATATAGAAAAAAACTTAGGTACAATATCTTAAGTTCTCTTCTTAAGATTCAGCCATGTAGTTACTTAACTAAAAAAAACACTTCCATCAAATGGGAAAAAATCCACATGGCAGAATCTTAAAGGAAAACTTAAAGAATAACACCTAAGTACTGTACCTAAGTCTTGCTTGTTTATATAATAAATAGTTGGACTCTACATCACGGTTCCGATTAATGCAATTAAGGTATCGAATTCTACTTTATAAATCTAGTTTAATATGATATCAAACTATACATACAGTACTATATGTAGCGTTACATGATAATCTAGAGACAAAAGTGAAGTTTAGAAAGCACCAAATCTATTTTGATATTGGATATAAAAGATAATATCAAATTGAGAATCATGTTAAAAAGAAAAGCACAAAATTTTATAGAAGTCAAATTAATTTATTAACACGCATATATTCATTAGCATTTATATAAAACTGTTCTTGGACAATTTGTTAAAAGTGCATTCTGTTAAAATTAATTAAACTCATGTAAATAAGAGAAGAACATTTTAAATGTTATGACTTATAAATCGGTAGTCAATTTAGTATTAGGTTAGGTATGACATAAAAAAAGAGTGTAATATTGGGAGAGCTCTTCCCTGCAATTATTAATACTATTGTGTTTTTTTTTTTTTTTTTTTTAATAACAATTAATACTCCCCCCGTCCCAATTTGTTTGTCCTATTTGAAAAGTCAAACCTTTTAAAGGAACATCATTTATTGTCTTATTTGCCTTATAAAAATGTATAAGTTTACAAAACTATCCTTAAATAAATTTATTAGTTTTTTTTTTAAGAGTTTTCTTAATGAGGCAACTAAAAAGATGCCCCAATTAGATTGATTTTTAAAAAATTTGTTAGTTTTCTTTTCAGATAGTTTTAAAAATAAAGTCGGGATATAATAGGAACATTAGAAAATTTATGACTTTTATTTTTAGAAATAGGACAATATTTTGGGACATCTCAAAATAGAATAGAGGACAAACAACTGGGACGGAGGGAGTACTATTGTTTTGATAAGTCTTAGCTGCAATTATGATGATCATGCCTTATATATATGTTACTCCCTCTGTCCCATTTTGTTGGTCCTCTATTTCATTTTGGGATGTCCCAAAGTATTGTCATGTTTCTAAAAATAAAAGTTATTAGTTTACTAATGTTCCTATTATACTCCTACTTTATTTTCAAAACTATTTGAAAAGAAAACTAACTACTCCCTCCGTCCCACTTTTTTTGTCATCTATTCCATTTTGAGATGTCCCAAAATATTGTCTCGTTTTTAAAAATAAAAGTCATTAATTTACTAATGTTCCTATTATACTCCTATTAATTTACTAATTCAATTTTTTGATAAATTTTTTTAATGGTAATTTTGGAAACTTATACATTTTTAAAAGGTAGACAAGACAATAAATGATGTTCCCTTAAAAAATTTGACTTTTCAAACAGGACAAAAAAAAGTGGGAAGGAGGTAGTAATATTTTTTTAAAAAATCAATCTAATTAGGGCACGTTTTTAGTTGCCTCATTAAGAATAACTCTTTTTGAAAAAAACTGATAATTATTTAAGGGTAGTTTTGTAAACTTATACATTTTTATAAGATAGACAAGACAATAAATGACGTTCTCTTAAAAAGTTTGACTTTTCAAATAGGACAAACAAATTGAGACGGAGCGAGTAATGTTTATGACTCTTAGTTCTAGATAAATTCACTACTATAGTATATGTGTTTTTGTTGCCAAGCAGCAGTAGTAGAAGTAATATTTTTTGCTTTCTAGTAGTAGTAATATTTATGAGTATAAGGATGATAGTAATGATGTCAAATAAAGTGTGCACGCTTGTCAAACTCCCAAACTCCAAATCCAACGTTGTAATCTTCCAACAAAGAGCCACGACTTCGGGAACACACAATACTTTACAGTTGTTCATACATTTTATTTTATTTTATGAGGGCATTATGGTCACGCAAAAAGCCGTAAGTTCTGCAATTTAATAATATATATATATATATATATATATATAGACACACACAATTATATATGGGTTGGGTTCAAGTTACATCTAGTGTAACTCTAAGCAATGTTACACCACTTAATGACTTGTTATTGAATTAATATTTTGAAAATCCAACTGTTGAATTACATGTTCTATATATTCTTAACATGCATGCCAATTTTTATATTAATCGGATGCTATTTACCTTTTGATCTATAAACTTATCTTTTATGCATTATTTTAAATTAAAAAAATTTGAATTTTAACAATAGATTGATGACATGATTATTAATTTTTGATCACCTCGAAATTTTGCAAGCATGAAAAATAAACGAAGATAATGTAATCTAACGGTGGATTTGTCAATATTTACATCCAATTAAAAAATATTAAGTGGTGTAACATTACTTAGAGTTACACCAGGTGTAACTTGAATCCAACTATATATATATATATATATATATATACACACACACACACACATGCCTCTATTGATCCTCCAATTTTGTAGCCAAAATTAGGGATAACTCCAAATTGCTGCATTATATTTAATCTATATATATATATATATATAAAACCAAAACTTCTAAAGTTTCTATAATTTTTCGCGTCAAGGTTATTTAAAAAAATAAAACTATTAAAAAAAAATAAAACCCTAAACACCGTTACTATTTCTAACCCAATAACTTTTTCTCCCCCAAAACAAACCCGATAATCTTCAACTTCTAAACAATACCCAATACAAAAACCTATTTCTTAGTCTCTGTCTCTCCTTCAAACGCAAACTCAGCCCAACAAACACTGCAAGACCCATACCCTTCTCTCTCTTTCTCTATATCTCTACCATTCTCCTTCCCCAAAACCTAAACGCTAATCAGATCTAATAGATCGCCTTTCATGGGACATTGGGACAAATCAAGTTTCAGAGACTAAAACGATTCTGTTGGAGAGAGGCTACAGGTATTTCTCTTAATGGGTTTTCGCCAGAATCATCTGGCCGTTGGGGGGATGATATAGTATGTTAGGTTTGGTTTTTGATTTTGTTGTTAATCTTGATTTGCATTGCTTTAAATTTTCAGATCCCACACCCTCCTTTTCTTAGCCTCTTCGTTTATCAAGTTCCAAAATCAACCAAAGACTCAACTTTGAACATACCCATCTACAATTTTCTCTGAAGATCGTCACCGCCCCTTCAACCAAATCAGTGGAGGCAAATTTCGTGGTAATTTTTTTAAAATTTATGTTTCTAGGCGCAACCCACTTTAATACTAATTGTTTTCCTAGCCCCATCATGTTTTGTATTCCAATCACGCTTAAATTTAGAAATAGTTTTGTATTATAAATATCATTTTATAATATTTATTGGCTATTCTGGGCTTTGTATTTTTGAAATTGTTTTTTTTTTTTGGTTGTTATTGGCTATTGTTGTTGTGTCGTGTGAGAACTGAGTAATGTTTTTTATGGTTATGTATATTATGGTTGCTTTGTTGAGTATTCATTATTTTTAGTACACACTGAATCTAGATTACAGGAACTATATTCTTATTTTAAAATTTTTGTAATTTAGGACTTTTGATTTATATAAGTTATTATTATTTAAAAACTTTCATCAAGTATTAATAGTTTTCCACATTGTAAAAACTTACTCTTGCATTAGTTTATAGCCTACTATATTTTTAGTTCCTTCCACTAATTTGATAGAAATTTTGTTTTTCCATTATACGTTTCGATTTAGACAACTTTAGTCAAATTTCCAAATTACACCATGTTTGGAACAAGATTTAGCTATTGTTAATGAACAATTAGATTCTTGGACTGCACAGGATGCAGCTACTGTTAATGATATACCATATATTGAATATTTGCTTTGTACAATTACTGTAGTCAGTGAGATCATATTAACTGCAATTTCATTCTCTAATTCATCATAACTGTGTGTATGTGAATGTGTTGTCATAACTTGGAAATTTTTATTGATTGTTTGACCATTGGTTGTGAGATTCATATTGAACTTGGACTTGGTTTTATCCATATGGTATATAATTTTAGAAGATAATTTCAGTAGGTTTAGAATTTTTGTTTGTATTGCATAAGGAATAGGGCCTAGAAAATCTACGGCTATAGCATGAATCCTAATCTTCTTGGTGAGTGATTCTACTCTTTGTTTAACCACTCAATGCTTGTGTTACTATCCTTTGATTCATTGTTTATTTTCCTATTCACAATTTGGTTGTTGTTGATAGGTTTTGAATATTTTGGTTATTGATAATACTCAAAGCTAAGGTCGTGATACATTTCTGGCATTATATTCTTCAAAGGCTTCTTTGAGTTTTAATTTTCCTTCTGTAGAACTATTAGCATTTAGATGTATTTGTGTGTGGTTATCTTTAGAATAATATATATATATATATATATATATAGATCATGGTTGTGGAAATTTACTTTTTGACCTTAGTAGTTTAGTTCATCATAGTTTGCCAGAAATCCATTGATTATGCATGACCTATTATCTATCCCTTTAAAAGAAAAGGTTTGTGAAAGGGGTTTTTTTGGTCCCTGTTTGACACTTTCTCACTGGGTATCATGTCAAAGGTATTACAATCTGCTGGTCTTACTACCTGTGTACATTGCTATTTTGTGTTGATATCCTAAGTGCTAGTGTTGTTTGTGCGTTGTTGTTGTTATTGTACATGCTTATATGCATTATGCTTTTGTTGTACTTAGTGTTAGCTGTATTGTGATACTTGGTAGCTATTAGCACTGTACTAGGAATTGATAAAAAGTCCTAGGATGTTTTGGTAGTTATTGGCAGGTCACATTCTGTTATAGATGACTTGACTAATTAGGCATTTGCTCAATGTATTATAGAGCATGTGATAGATTAGGAGTTAGTTAATCAGTTCCAGTTGCATCTTATTTTAAAAGGCTACAATGATTGTAAGAAAGAATATCAGGAGAATAATAATCTAAGTTTACTTTTTTTTTTTTTTGTTCTCTAATCTTTCCACCCAATTCTTAGGAGGCCAAGCTAACTTGAATCAGCCGTTACAATTCACAATTCACACACTTCATCACTCCAATTGGTTAAGAACTACAGGTTCTTAACAAAATTAAGGACTTAGTGAAAAATTTTAACATGGGTTGTGGTTGCTTGCTTGATGCTAATAAAAAGTTCCAGTTCTATCAATATGTTAATGATGGGTCAATGAACATTTTTTACTAAATAAATTGATTTGCATATAGGTTTAGAGGAAAAGATGAGACTCAAATAGGAAGAACAGATTATCCTACACCATGAAAAAAATGAGAAGGCAGTAAAAGGAAAAAGAGATAATAAATCATTTGATAAAGCGACCACTGACTTTTACCCATAATGCTTAAGCTTAGTTTCAAGATAGGAAATAATGCTTTAGATTTTGATTATCATTTATTTCATGGTGTGATTATGAATTTTCGTGTGATTTAAAGGTGACTTGGTGTTTTTCAATGTATTATTGGAAATGAATAGTGAGTCTACAATTGTAAAGTCTCATTACATTAGATTTTTGCTGATTTGATAGGGCACTTTGTGGTGGGGTTGATATTGAATATAGACTTAGTCTTAGCAATTTAATTTCAACTTTTTGTGAATGGCAGGGGTTTAAGAAGAACATTGAATTTTGATATTCTTCTCTTAAGTTTTATTTTCGTGTTCTCTTTGAATATTTTCAGTTTAGTTGGATTTAATGTTTCATAGGAAGGATTCTATCTAGGTTTCTACAAAAAATAATTTCATGATAGTGGGAATAAACTTTTTTGGGAAGAACAGTGAGCCCTTTTTTATGGAAGGAGACTCATTTCTGACTTTGTCTCTTTGATTCCTTAGTATTCAAAATGTAGACTCAGTATTTCATTTGGCCTTTCTTTCCTTCTTTTTATTCTTCTTCTTCTTCTTTACTCCTTCATCCCTTTTATTTATGAATTTCTAAATTTAAGATAATATTAAAATTAAATTATGTTTTACTTGAGTATGTCAAAAAAAAAAAAAAAAAAAATCAATGTGAAACAATTAAATGGATCATTTACTGCACTATAATTGTCTACGTTCTTTTTTAATCACAATGATCCTCCAATCGTAAGATAACTAATGTCTGCCTTATTTTATCTAAAGTCTGTAACTTCACTGTTTTATTCCATTGTACCTTTTCATTTGTCTTGGTATTTTAAAAGTTTGTATGTTTTCATTATAGATAAAAGTCTATGTTACAAAAATTATATAATGAAAGTAGTTGATAATGAAGAAATTAGCTTGATGAAACAAAACAACTTTACATCAGTGGGATTTGGATCTAAATTTGATGTGGTAGCTGTTCCTAATTGGTAGATTCTCTTTTTTCTTTATCTTTAATCTCCCAAATGTGCTACTCTGAAAAGTGGTACAACTTTTTTGTTCTAGGTTGATTACTTATCAGAAGGAAAAATGTTCAGGCAAAATCTTCTTAAGAGACGCAACACAACCAACACCTCTCTCTCATCTTTTTTGTTCCGGGTTGATTACTTATCAAAAGAAAAAATGTTCAGGAAAAATCTTCTCAAGTGATGCAACACAACTACCTCTCTCTCTCTCTCTCTCTCTCTCTAGTGGAAAGTGATGATTTCAATAATTGTGTAAATTGGCATTGTGTTGCCTTTTCAATCCCATTGGGATGTAGCATTTTCGTTTACTGGCAATGTTAAAATTTAGATATATCTTAGACATCAAGAATGATTAATGTAATGTATGAACTATATTTGAATGAGTATGGAATGATGGGGTTGAGGGAGGGAGATGAAATTGGAGTGATTATATTAGGAATTTACTTTATTTGTATAATTAATTATATTGGAGTGTACTTATACAAGTTATATATTTTGTAAATTATGATCTCAAGCTTTTGGTTATCACGATATCTCATCGGTGATAGATTTTATTGCTTTGGTATATAATATATATCTTGATATTGGTTTTCTTTTTTATTTTTTATGTTAGGAAAGTCGTGTCAATTGATTGACATGTTATTATCAACATGCATCGCACAGATTAACGACTAGTTTTAATTAAGAGAAATGAATTCCTTGTCGCGAATGCTAAGCTAAGCATAATTAAACGTTACAGTTTAGTGAGAGAGAAAGAGAGCAAAAAGTCAACGAGGATGGGACCTAGTGGGACACAGGCCTTGTCAGTCACCGAACTAACAGTAACACAGTGTTCCCACAGCGCAAGAAGATATATATATATATATATATATAGTTATATAAATAGCAAATTCATTATCTATATATATATATATATATATAAAATCGAAGCCTCTGAAACTCTCACAATTTTCCACGTCAGCATAACACTTAAAAAAAAAACAAAAAAGAAAAATAATATTTAACCCGATCTCTGCCTTCCGATCTCTTTCTCATATCTCTCACATGACACCATCTCCTTCTCATATCTCTCACAATACACCATCTCCTTCCCCTAAATCTCAAATCTGACCATCGACAACCAACTCTTCTATTAGCTTCGCCTCTACCAGCTCTACTGACAGCCAAATCCTCCTCTATCACCCTCAAACCCACAACTCCCACCATACCCATAAACCCAGCCACAAACCCAGCTCCTTCGTCAGGCCGCTCATGGCCCAACAACCAACGATGCTCTACCTCCCGATCTCTTACTCGAATCTCTCACACTACCATCTCTTTCCCCCAAAACCCAAAACTTAGATAATCCCCCAGCTCTGTCGCTACCAGCTCTACCGCCTCGCCCATTTGCCACAAACCCTCCGTCTCTACCAACTCTACCGCCTCTACCAGCGCCCCATTTGCCGTGGGTGCCTACCATACCCTCAAACCCACAGCTCCCACCATACCCAGAAACCCAGCCACAAATCCAGCTCCTTCCTCAGGCCCAACAACAATGTCGGTGGCCCAACAACAATGTCGATTTAGAACTCTATAATTTTTTTTTTTTTTGAATCCGAACTCTATAGCTATTAGGACTCTATAACTATTATCTTATAAATAGTTGATTCTTATTAGTATTCTTTCTTTTCTTTTCTTTTTCACGGCTGTTCAATTTCTAGGTTTATTCTTATTGCTTTCTCTTCATTGTTTTCCTCCATTCGAATCAGGGTTAAAGGTATGTTATTAGTTTGCCTTCTGATAATTAATTGCTTTCTCTTCATTGTTTTCACAAATTTGGATTCTTTTTTCTATTTGTAATAAATTTGGGCGTTTAATAGAATTTAGATTTGGGTATGGTTTGTTGGTTTTGATTTACAAAATTGGGTTAGATTTAGTTTTAATTAATGTTCACTATACTTTATTGTTCAAGAAATTGTTGATTAGGGAGGTATTCCTCTTCAGAAGATTAAGAATGTAGATAATCCAACTAAGATGCATGATGACTTATTTAATGATTCAGTTTTTTTTCTTTTCTTTTCTTTTCTTTTTTTTTTTTTTTTTTTGGCGTTTGTGATGAAGAAGTTGCTGTATATATGTGTACAGTTTAATTGGGTGGTAGTATACTGCTTATTGTTCTTTGTGGATTTTCCTTTACATCTTCTGATAATTAATAGTTACAGCAAATATATGCTTGGAGTTTCAATAAGTAATAATTATGGTCTTTCAATATGGTGCAATGGATTTTTTTATCTATCTATTTAATGATTAATTGTAAACATTTGAATTAGTCTATTATGAAGCTAAGGAACATTTATTTGGCTACATTCAATTAGGTGTTATATGTTCAATGTGCTTTGTCTTTTTCACTTGGAAGTCTTGTTGTGTTGTGTATCTTTGAATGGGTATTAGAGGCTCTTGGAGTTAATTAGGTGTTATATGTTCAATGTGCTCTGTCTCTTTCACTTGGAAGTCCTGTTGTGTTGTGTGTCTTTGAATGGGTATTAGAGGCTCTTGGAGTTGGCCCTCAAATTAATTCTTTCGTTGGATTATAGACTTATAGCTGAACTATTGGGGGTTGATTTCGATGTTGAATTCCTAATCAATGCTTAATTACTAGTTTGTGATGGTTGAGGTCCCTCAATTATTATCTTGGGTAGTCCCTATTACTGGTGTTTTGGTTTCCTTATGAATAAGAAACTCATCTCTGTATTGCCAGAAACAAAAATATACCACTTTGTTTACCTAAAAATTAAAACCAATTCTAATTCTTTGTTCAATTTTGTGACGTTTGTTTACCTATGGCAAGGTTGGCTTGGAACCAAATCACCAAGATCTCTCCCACTCATTGACTATTTTTCAAGCAACAACTGTAAGTGACCTTTTTTATATCTTTTTATTGGAAATTTGGGATTTATAGGTAGTGCTACTGTTGTTAGTGTTTTTGAATGTATATTGAAAAGAATTGTGGATACGTGAATATGGGGTCATATGTCAAGCAAGGCACCACAAAATTATGGTTGAGCGACTCAACATCTAAGAAACTATTAATAAAATAAAACCAACCAAATTTGGGCTGGTAGTGGTGGAGATGATTTGTACTCATGTTTACTTTCAAAGAATAGTTGGTTGAATCAAAATCGAAATAATTGGTGTTGGCTAAATTACCAACCCATGAGTTGTATTGAAATTATATATAAACAAACAAAAGAAAACTATTAGATTATTAGATAGAAGCTAAGGATAAAACATAATGATGAGACATTTGAATTTAAATAAAATACAATAGTTGGAATCAAATCCACTGCAAGTTTATCAGAAGCATTTGAATTGGAATTTTGATTTGCAACATGATCTGTAAAGGCAGCGTGAGCTGTAGATCAATTATCAAAGGCATTTATCTTAACAGCATCTAGAGCTTACAAGTAAATAAGTAATCAAATTCTGTTAGGTTCTAAAAGTTTAGAACAATTGGCAAATGGTGAGCACACAAGAACATACAAGCTGCAGAAAGAAGATTTCGGAATCTGCCTGGTTCGACCGATCGAAAAACAGGCTCGATCGATCGAAAGTCATATCTGTAGAATTTTAAGTTGGCCCAAACAGTAGTTCTAGCCCATTAAGGATTAGGGTTTCAGATCTACTTTTCCCACTATATAAAGGAAACCCTAAGCACGTTTTTACAAGGCTTTTTAGAGAGAGAAGAGTGTGCCTCTTTTGTATTTAGGGTTTTGTTCCTAAAACCTCTCTTATTACTTCTATCGGTGTTGTTCCTTGAAGAATCTCAAGATCTGGTATTGTTGAAGTTGCTGCCTTCTCTAGTCATCAAAGGTGCTGATAATCTAAACCTTCAAGGGTGGTCTTGGAGTCACAAACAGGAGAGTTTGTGTTGCTAAACCTTTGAGTGGGATCTCAAAGTCACAAGCGTGAGTGTTTGTGTTTTGCAAAGATTAAAGAAATAAGGAGTCCATGGATCTCGGAGCTATCACGTGGTCGTGGTAGTAAGTTTCCTACACTTGGGTAGCAATAGGATGTTAGTGGTCTAAGTCGCTATTGTGTAAACTTCAATTCTTTCTAGTGGATTTGCTATTTTACCTTGAGGATAGCTAGGTTAAATCCTCCTCAGGTTTTTTACCGGTTTGGTTTTCCTGGGTCATCATATCTTTGTGTTCTTTATTGTCCACTGCTTTACTTGATATGATTGTTATTATTTTAACCTAGATCTGAATAATAAATCTAAGTATTCACTTGGTTAATTAATTAGGTTAAACAATCTAGGTTTACAGGGCTCTAAACGTACTGACAAATTCAAATAGCACATTATGCATTTCTTTATAAATAGAGAAATTGTATCCTTGAATCATGTACCCATGTAAAAATTAGTACACTGATCACACTCCACATAGATTAAGTAATGAATTTTGCTTTTGATTTTGGTGAGTGAGTGATTCTTCTCTAGGTTCTGATTTTTAGTTTTCTGAAATTTAGCTGCAGTTAATTATTAAACAAAGAGTTAGAGATGGAATTTGAGAAGTTGCTTAATTAATGCTTTGTTAGTGCTCTTTGATTCATCTTTTCTTTTTCTGCTCACAATTTGTATATGGTTTTTTTCCTTAATGAATTTGTATAGCTATTTAATTGATTGGTTTAGAATTGTTATGGTGGTTTCAATGATGTCCAGTGGTTATTTGACTTATTTCTAACTATGATGTTGCTAACTAATTTATATATATATATATATATATATATATATAACCGAAGCCTCTAAATCTCTCACAATTTTTCACATCAACACAATATTTAAATAAAATTATTTTTGTTTAGTCCAAACTTAACAAGGAGTAAACTTTATCTCTCTAACAAGTCCTTCTTAAAATAAAACTCTTATATTTCTTCTGATATATTGATATGTTGTTTGGGTGGGTGCCTTTGGCTGCTTTCAACAATATTTGATAATTTGCTATGTGTTTGATTTTTTTTTCTTCTTCTAAATGGGCTAACCAACCAAACATAACTCATATTTCTTTTGCACTATCTTAAAAGTTTATAGTCTTAAATCTTTATCTCTAAACAATTAAAGCCCCAAAAGAACTATTTGCATTCATTGGGACATTGCATTTCAACCATTAATATTAAAGTTGTTTCAGTGGGCTTAAAAATTGGGCTAAATCTTTTTTTTTTTTTTTTTCTCTTTTTCTTAAGTTACTTTTTTATTACAATTTGTTCTCTCATGTCATACCCATATGTCAATGAAAATGAAGAGGCCCTTTTATCTTACTTTCCTAATATTAATTTCCCATATATAGAGCTTAAATTCTTCTAAGCAAAACTAACCATGTTTTGTATTATTTCTCTATACGTGTACAGTTTTATTGGGTGGTAGTATACTGCTTATTGAATTAAAGAAAGTTGTAATTGTTACTTGATCTATCGATACCCTAATAAAAGAGAAGGAACTTATTGGCTTTCCGAATTTACCAAGGTTCCATTTTGTTAGCATGAGAAATTGGGGGGTGCTGAAAATTTTCCCCCTTTTGTGGTAAACTTAAAGTTACTTGCATGATCTACAGAAAATAATTCTAATCTTAATCATCTATAATAAAATATTTACCCATGCCTTTGCCTATATTTGTATTTATCTCATTTTTAATATTACTTCATAATATTACATGTTTCATCTTATATTAGAGCCAAATTAGCTTTCAATAATTGAAACTAGAGAGATGTTTAAACTTGAACATGTTAACATTTTATTTAAAACTATCTCGTGCATTGCATGGGTTTGCGACTAGTTATAACTATAAGAGAGTTTAAGGGCAGTACACTACAGGCAGTAGTCAAACAAAAAAACCTTGGTGCACGTGTCAGACTTTTGGCTTGTTAATTTACACGTGTCAAATCACATTCGTTGATTGTTGCAACGGCTATATGGGATTCTCTCTCTCTCACTCTCTGAAAGGAGGACCGTTGTGGGGTTGGGTCCCACTGATGATATTTATTTATTTGATTCAGGCAGGCGGACATTAAGCTTGCCCTCCTATCCTATATTCATATTCCATATTAATAATAACTAGTCGCCAACCTGTACGATGCACGAAAAAATTCTTAGAAATACTAAAAGTTTCCAATTAAGAAGTGGTCAATTAAGTAAAGTTCTTAGAAATACTAAAATTTCCAATTAGAGTGGTCAATTCAGTGAGAAAATGAATATCACTATTAATGTTTTTGGAGGGTTGAGAGAAATTTTATTAAGATAAATGGACCATTTTGCTATGGATTTTGAGGAATAAGTCACACAAATGGTTAATTACGACACTAATATTCAAAGGAATACACATAATTCATTAGAATGTAAAGGATTTGAGTTGGTGCACGATTTTAAGGAATAAGTCATACAAATGGTTAATTATGACACTAATATTCAAAGGAATACACATAATTCATTAGAATGTAAAGGATTTGAGTTGGTGCGCCAAGGTGTGTGTGTGTGTGTGTGTGTGTAGTGATCTAAAAAATTCTGATAAATAATATGATGTTTAAACATTGGTTTATTGCCTGCACAACAAAAAGGGTAAAATTTCAATTCAAAATATTACACATCACATCTAAAAGAAACACCAACAAAAAGTAAAAATACACGACATGCACTATTAACAAAAATTTATAATATTTGAAGAGTTTTGCAAATCAACTCAACAAAATCTTATTAAATTGGTCAGAGGCATCTTCACTAACTATATTTTATCAATATAAATAACCATCTTCATAAAACTTTTGCTTAAATTATCATACTAAATATGAGAAAACAGGTGCAAGCATATTGTTGTTGACTCTACACTGTATCCCAAAGAGTTTCTCTTGGATTGCTTCGTTCTTCTCTTTGGCTTTACAGCTAAAGCTCCCCCATCATAACGTTCTTGCCTTGTAAAACTTTGCAGACAATGGCAGAATCACTCCACCTTTGTTTATCTCTCAATGATTAAAGATAGATAGCTAACTTACACATTTCCAAAATTTTCATTTTCTACTTTTGCAGCCCCCAAAGAAAGGTGTCCTGATTTTATCAAAAGCTTGCCGGCCATTAGTATTAAAATTCTTAGTATATACACCATTATTAATTCAAGAGTAACCTTGTTTTAAAAAGGCCATAAAGCTCAAATATCACTAGAAACCAAATGAATGAAATCATTGCTCAGTACTAACTGTAAAATTCTCATTAATCTAGTACAATATAGAACAAATGTAGATTTTATAAAAATATCCTATAATACTCCCATATTCATGTGCTAAATGGTTTTGCTTTAATATATAACATAATAAGGATTTGTGTCAATACTAATATGCTACAAACCTAATGTAGATTTTGCTCTCATATATTTTGTGCCTTAGTGAAAAAATTCACAAAAGTCCCATCCAGTAGTTTAGGCTATTGTTTCCATGTTTTGAAAAACAAAACTTGATATTTATTGAAAAAGGAATGAAATAAAAAAATAATTAAAAATCACTACATGAAGAACCAAAAAGCAAGAACATAGAGGGAGATTGTTGGAAGTAGAATTAACGAACCTAGCATGAATTGTGAAGACTCAATTGGTAAGATTTTAGACTTGATTAGAAAGGAAGCAACTCTAAAAGTTGAGACTTGCCAAGCTCTCTTGCATAGTTTTTGTACCTCCTGAGGTAGGTATACCAAGGGTTTTACTGGATGAGCAGCTAATAGACTAAACAAATCAACTTGCATTTCAACCATCAATAACACACCCAAAATGACAAAAATCTGAATAGATTAAAATGGAAGATGGCAAAAGAACTTAACAATTTATTTATAACTACTGAAAATGTTATAGTATTTCCAAAACTGCTAAAGTTTGTCAGAGTCAACAAATTTTATATATCTAATGGAAACCCTTACTTGGTTCTTCATCTCAAACACTTATAAAATTAATCTATTCAGTTTAGGCAAAAAAATGTTAATGAACAGCCCACATTGAATTATATATTTGTATGATTCTAATTCATAAAGTCTATAACTTATCTAAAATTTTTCAACCTAGTCAAAGAATTAAACAAAGATGTAAAAAAATCAGGGAGATATTATAGGCACTGGTTGGGCACATCCTCAAAAGCATATACAATTGAGAGAGAAATCATCACTTTTGAATCAAGCACAATCCTTAACAATGAAAATATCATGAGACCTAAGATGTAAACCCCTTTTTTTTTCCTTTAGTCCCAACATCAACAAATTTATATTAAATATTTAAAAAACAAACAAAAAGAAAAGAAAGATATAATACTCGTTTCCAAACTTTTCAAGGGCTTTAGGTAATTGCTCATACTTATACTCCTTCATCTCCATCTCTACCCCTACTTTTTCCACCACTCTTGCAACTTCTAAAATACCAAAATAACCTAACTCAGATTATGTTTGTGAAAAATACTAATCATCAATCTGAGTTCGAGGATAATCCAATAATAGCCTAAACGAACAGTTTTGTGTACCTAAAAACAATAAGCAAAAATATTGAACCATTATTAGAACAATTAACAACCAAAAAAGACAAATTTTTTTCAAACTAAATAATCAGCCTTTTTGAATTGCAGTAGCCAAAGATGTAACAGGAAAAGCCTTCTAGAAACTAATTATAAATCAAAACCTTAATTAAAACCAAATGTATCCCATAAGAAAACAGTAATTAACTGCCACTAACACCTAGAAATCTATTAAATATTTAGAACCTTATTGTTAAGCTTTGACTAAACGAACACAATTTGAAAACCACTGTGCCAAATTGGATTCAAAAACCACAAATTCAAGTTGTAACTTATCTAACCTGAAATTGCAGAGACATTTTGTGCAGTCCAGGCATGTAATTGTTCATTAACAATAGCTACATCTTGTGCAGTCCAGGCATATTAAAAGTACACAACTCACATCTTTTGCTGTTTGCAAAGACATGAGAAATACAAAAGAAGTTGATCAAGAACGCTTAACCCCCAAATATCAAAAGAATGAAAATTAGACAATCTTAAGCTAAACTATGGTCTTTCAATCATGTAAGGTTGAATTTTATCAACCATTTTGTTGGCTTTATTCTGTGCCAATTTGCTTGTATTTCAGCACTTAGAAACCCTCTATTTAGGTGGGAATCATGTAAGGGTAGTGTGTGAGAGAGTGTGAAGAAAGGCTCAAGATTGTGCAGCAGAATAGGGACTCGCGACTGGATCTCGCAGGTGTATCGCGACTGTCAAGCCGCCAGATGTTGCACACAAGTGAAGCATGTAGAGAAGAACTCGCGACTGGATCTCGCAGGTAGCTCGCGATTGGCAAGCCGCCAGAAACTGAACCGTCGTGCCAGCTGTTGCACTACAGGAAAAAAATTCCAGTTTGGCCGTTCAGTTAGTTCGCGGCTTGAACTCGCAACTCAGTTAAGTCGCGAGGTCAAGTCGCTAGCCAGCTCTGTTTTGGCAAAACTAACTCTTCGCATTCCTTTCTCACCCTAGTATAAATACCCCTTATACCCACGAAATATGGAGAGCTTCCAGAGAGAATTTTGAGAGAGAAACCCTAGAAAAAAACAAGATTGACTCATCCACAATCTTCACATAGGGACTCTTCAAATTCCTCTACTCTCACCCTCTTCGTTGTTAGATCTTTGAGAGGTTCTTTACCCAAATCCTTTTCTCACCATACTCATATCTGTGAGAAGGCTCTTTGGTGTTTTGGGAAGCAGTTAGAAAGGGACCGATTGATATTGGTTGATGCTATGGGCTATAATGGAATCCGGGAAGCTATAGAAGAAATAAGTTCGGCGTAACCTCGTTGGAGTAGGAGTTTGGAGGGCTTAGGTACACTGGGTAGATTAGGCTCGGAGGGTCTATTGTTGTCCTTGTATCCCAACTACATTCTTTAGTGGATTATTGACCGCTTGGAGGGCGGCGGAGAGGTTTTACGCCGAGGGCTTCGGTTTCCTCTTCGATAACACATCGTTGTGTTGTCCTTGTGTTTGCATCTCTCTTCCCTTAATTTTTGCCATTTAATTTCTGCTGTGGATGTGATTTTATTTGGTTTAGATTGTTTATCAATTATGTTATAAGCTTATGTTCATTTTCCGCACATAATTTGTTTGATATTAAGCTTGAATTGGTAATTTGTAAATTGGGGTCTAAACGTTCATAGTGTTTTATACGCTATTTGAACTTTCAAATCAAATGAATGCAATAGTAATAATTATAAGGAAAGAGAGGTAAACATTGGGTTATTGTCAGAATAAAACCTTGTCTTGTTGGTAAACCTATCAAATGTATGTGATAGCAATACACACATGAACTATTCACTTGATATTCCTAACAAATGAAAAATAAATTCTAAACTTAAACTGCCCCTATGACAATTCTTAATTCATGCAATCAAAAAATTTTGTTGGCACCTTAAGTAATCAACAAATTTCTTTTATTCTATTAACATAAACAAATTTTGAGCTCCTTTAAAGCTACATCTTTTCATCTTAATGAAAATCCAAATCAAAAAGTTTTTATTCCCCTAGAACATGAAATTTATTCCTCCATTGAGTCGTTTAATATTCCTCAAAATGGAAAGTCATATTTCTCATATATATTCATAGAAGGAGTTGATAAAAACTCTCTAAACCTAGCATATTATATAGTCTATTGTCAATTGGAAAGAGATATATTCTCCTAGGGATCAAGGATATGATGAAAAGGGCAAACTATTATCAAATTTAAGGGAAAAGAAAATGAATTCCATAACCACCTTATGCAAAACTAAAATGAACATTTTTTTTTCTTAATGAAAATATAGTGGCATGAGCCTAAGAGGAGACAGTCATGCATAATTTACATGATAAGCTACATTATGAAAATGTAGAAAGCCCTCTTACTAATTAGCCAAAAAGGTCATATCACCAAGTTTTAAGGTACTAAGGTGGTACTACATATGCATAAAGATGAAAAACATTGTTAGTAAAATCATTTGGAGTACAAATATAATAGCAATACTATTAACCACTATTCAATTGGCAAAACTAAAAGTTGTTTTGGGATTTTAATCAAACAATCTGGACTTAAGGAGAATCTACCAATTAGGAATAGCTACCACATCAAATTCAGATCCAAATCCCATTGATGTAAAGTTGTTTTGTTTCATCAAGCTAATTTCTTCTTCATCAACTGCTTTCGTTATATAATTTTTGTAACAGACTTTTATCTATAGTGAAAACATACAAACTTTTAAAATACCAAGACAAAGGAAAAGGTACAATGGAATAAAAAAGTGAAGTTACAGACTTTAGATAAAATAAGACAGACATTAGTTATCTTATGATAGGCACACCCTAGAGGATCATTGTGATTAAAAAAGAAATAAATGTTTCTGTTTAAGATGTTTGCCTTAGAACTCATTGCTAGACCTTTTCTTTGGTGGATATTGGTGATATCATGGTGCAATTTGTATTATGCTTATATTGAGCCTGCTGTGGATAGTAATTAATTTGTTATCCAAAATATCTATTCATTTCTTTATTGTTACTATTATTATTCCAGAAAGTATGCTTCAAACATGGATGGAACTCTTTCCCACAAGAATTCGATATATTTTGAAGAAAAATAGCCTTTTACCTTCCACAGCCTTAGGGTGTTATCTTTAGAAGCAGCAGCCACAACGATACCTTCAACACATGTATATAGAGAACAACTTTAACATTCATAGTGTAAAGAAGTAGAGTCACTGAAACATTTACCAAATAAAGAAATAGATATTGGCGAACAAAGAATAGATGAAAAAAATATCTTTAGAAACTAAGTAGGATTAAAAAATGAAAATTATTACTAAATTGCTCCAGACATACAAAGTTCTTAAACAATTCAAGCCATATAGGTCCCAAGTTCAAGTGAAACAGTTATTTTTGGCATTTCCGGGAAGTAACAATGGGGCAAAAAATACCCTTTCTTTATCTCAGATTCAGGCTTCTTATAAACTTCATTTTCCTCTTTTTCTAACAAAGACAACACCACCTTAACAAAAAACAGTTCCCATGAATCAAAATTCCTAAGCTAAAATAAATATCCCCATAAGCAGAGCACTCAACAATGGAAGTATAGGACTGCCACATTAATAGAAAATATTTTCCTCAAAGATAAAGCTTATCTGTAAAAATTCAATGAACCCTTCACATTGAAATTAAGATTCAAAATAACTTTCAGTAAGGATGGAAAGTTTTCTATTAGATTTTTTACATTGTACTTCCCAAGTGATGGAAAGTTTGGTTTAGGCATTTTTACAAACACTTCAAGGAGTAAATACCGCAGTCACTACTTGTATTACAACTTTTTAAAAAAATACAAATGTATAAATAGTTACTAAGTATTTAACATCTAACCACTGTAATTTATCACACACACACACACACACACACAATGAAGTATACAAAAAATTTCCAATACCAAGAGCAATATAAACAAGGAGAAAGTAAGAAAAACACAGAAAGGACACTCACAATGTGGTTCATGTGGGCGTGAGAGATGCAAATGAAGTCTTGCTATATTGCCTGCTAGGGATAGTGACCAATATTGAAAGCCAAATTGAGAGTGTGCAAACTTATGCAGGTTTTGTGGCCTATGATTGACAGATCCTTCACCAGCAACTTTGTTTTATATTTATAACACTCTAACTTTTCGACTCAATTGAGGAGAACACACCACCATCTAAAAAATACACATAATTTAGTAAATTGACACAAAATTAAAATAGAAAGGAAGGAAAAATCCACATTAAATAGAGGTTGAAGAAGGACAGTAAATAAAATTTTTTTACTAAAATTAGCAACAATTTATAGCATAATAACATATTACCAGTAAAATATATTTATTTCAATCAACCTAAACAAATAAAGAGCAATAAAATTATGGTATATAACACCAATAACCTAGAGGTCGGAGGTCAGTTCGTATTTTGTGTTTTTCAGGGAAAAGATGGAGAGGTTGAGAAAGAGTTGAAGAAGAAGCAGATATCTTCGATTTTGCACGGGTTCAACCTTAATCAAAACCAATTATCCAAATACATAAATTAAAGAAAATCAAATCAAATCCAAATTTCTAAATCTAAGATAACAAAAATTAGATCATATACAACACCAATTTTCTTGTTTATAAATACCTGCACTGATAGCGGCTTTGGTGGTATATGACAGTGGTGGGAGGTTGGCACTTTTTGCCTCTGAAGGAGTGAGAGAGTACCCATGGGCTATGGTTTAGGGATTTTGAGAATTGAGAGAGGTAGAGAAAACGACAAAGAAGAAGAAAGCGTATTTGGTCTCTCTGGAGTGGGTATAAAACCTAATATAAAAAGAAAAATAAAATAGTGGTAGAACGCAGAGCATCAGGTTGGGTTTTAAAAAAGTTTTATTAGGTTTATTTATTTATTTATTAATTTTGTGGTGACGTGGAAAATTGTGGAAACTTTAGAGCTTCGGTTTTATATATACTAGCCTCTGAGCACACGCGTTTGGGTAAGGGTTAATTTAAAGCATTTATTACAATTTGGGATTACTACATTTTCCAATCACAAAAAAAAAAAAAAAAAAAAAAACATAGGGGTGTGATGAAAATTTATTTTACCACACATAATACTCATCACACCCCCTAGGTTTTTTTGGGTAAGGGTTAATTTAGAGCATTTATTACAATTTGGGATTACTACATTTTTCAATCACAAAAAAAACCTAGGGGTGTGATGAAAAATTATTTCACCACACATAATACTCATCACACCCCTAGGTTTTTTTGGGTAAGGGTTATGGAGTCTACATTCCTAAGAGCAACATCATCTCCAGAGGTAATTATTTCATGTTGTCTAGATCTAAATATATGTTAGAACGTATTGTGGGAGTTGGATTTAGTGTCATAATTTTCTATGAATCACAATTTGGTTTAAGTATTTGTTTGATAATATTATGTTCTTGAGAACTAATCATATAGCATAAGTGTCATTTGGCTAGCTCTAAAAAATGAACAGATTTTTTTTTCATCTCTCTATTATTAATTTCATTTTTTGGAGTTAGCCAGATGACACTCATGGCTGTATGAGTAGTTCTCAAAAACATAATATTATCAAACAAATTCTTAAACCAAACTGTGATTCATAGAAAATTATGACATTAAATCCAAAAGAAAAAGAGCCTCATGGATAGAAGAAACATTTTTTTACAAATTTAAATTGAGCCCACTACTGATATCACTTTTTTATCCATCAAAAATACCTTGTCACATAAAATTTGTTGTGAAATTATTGTGAAAATATTGTGAACATAGCATTACTTCTTAAACTTTAAAATCAAACAATTTTTTCCTTAATATTTTGGAAAATAACAAATATGTCATATTGTTATTCTCTCTACCTGACTCTCTTCGGTTGGCTCTTCCTCCCTAATACCCATAAATTCTCTCTCTCTCTCTCTCTCTCTCTCTCTCTCTCTCTCTCTCTCTCTCTCATTTAAATATTTTTCCAAATTGATCAAACCAATATATATAACCCAACCTTGGTTCTAGATCGAGCCCAAAATAAGGGGTGATGCCTATTGTCCTTCTCGTGTTCTCTCTGCAAATCCAATCGGGTTTGATCTGCCCATCGTTGTTCTCATGCTCATCTTGCTATGGGTGATAAGTGTTGCAGATCTCATAATGACTGGAGGTTAAAGGAGGTTAAGGTGCTGGGTGATAATTTTGATATGGTGGTAAAGGTGGCTATTGAGATTATTGGAGGTGTATGGTACTGTACTATTGATGTTTTGATTCTTGAATAAGCATCGCTGTTGAATAGTGGAAATCAGGCTCAAGAAGAGAGGGCATTGGTTTCTATACGATGGGAAAAAAGGAAAATAGAAAAAAAATTTGGGTGTTCGTTTGCTTACAAAACAAAGGACGTGGATTTAAGTCGGGTTGATGTTTGTTTACTTAGAAAACAACGGAAAGATCATGGGAAAAAGAAAAAAAAATGGAGACAAAAATAATAATAAAAAATGAATGAAAATGATTATTTAAATAAAATAAATAAACTGCCATTGAGTGTTTTGAAAAGTAGGAATTTGGGCTTACTAAACTTAGGAAGACACTTCCCAAATCCAACTCCCAGAATACATTCTAACATATATTTAGATCCAGACAACATGAAATAATTACCTCTAGAGATGATGTTGCTCTGTTAGGAATGTAGACTCTATAATGAACTTTAGCAGTCGGGTTGTCAACATGAAGGGACTTCAAAATGGTGGCATATCATGTGTAGCACAGACGTCACGTCCCCTATCCATTGATTGCAAACTTTTGTCCTGAAAACATAAAACAACGTTCATTACGGCGGCTACATACAAAAATAGTTGTTGCTATGGAGGATAGGGATGGAGGGAGAACATTATAACTACTTAATGATAATGGGTGGAAGTTTGAAGTTGTGTTTATGAGAATTTGTAGGCAGATTTTTTTTAAAGCGATAGACATCGTAGTTTATCTTATCCAATTGTTGAATTCTTTTTCTTTGCTGGGAATATATATATATATATATATATATATATATTTTGATAAAATTTGTGCTGGGAATATTGGTGGTTAGTTAAGGAATAAGAAAGAATTTTGAACAATTAATTTTTTTTAATAAAAATAAAAGATAATGATTAGAAGTTAAGATTAAAGCTTCAATTGAAATCAGGGAAAAAAAAATTTGAATTCAAATAGGAAAACGTGTACCTGGGATTTGAAGAGGTATGCTAAATATTAGGAAGATGGGTGAACGTGGGATTTGATTTTTTTTTTTTAATTTAGTTATTTAATTTAGGATATGTATAGGATATGTAAAAAGTGTGTGGAATATATCTAAATAGAGATAATGTATGCAAATTTTTAGGAAATAAATATGTGTCAAACTTTTGAAATTTGTTAAACCGTGTAGTGATAAAAAGTTGCAGACAATATCATTTTGGCAATTAGAAAAAAAAAAAAAAAAAAAAACGAGTACATTTATGGGAGAAAATAAAACAGTTTTATATTTATTTATTTAAAAAAAAAAAAGAAGTTGTATTAATAACTTGACTACTAACGTGAGAGTGAAATGTGAAGGTGGGAGAAAAAACTGTTTTTATTTTTTTTTAATTTAGCTAAAAATTAGGAGTTTTTAAAATTACTAATTTTACATGTCTAACCCTATTATTTAAGCTATACAAACAAATGAATTTAAGGGTATTTTAGGCGTAAAAATTGAGGAATCCAAACAGGAGAAGCCCCTTAAATAGTAGTATATACATATATATATATATATATATATATCTATCTATCTATCTATCTATACTATTATTTAAGGGGCTTTCCCTATTTGGATTCCTCAATTTTGATGCCTAAAATACACTCATCAGACTCACTTACAAGTTTTCAACTAACCAGGATAAATTTGTAAATTAAAACTCTCCCACTTTAAGACCCATAAACTCATGTACGCTTTGCAGTTTCTATCTCACTTTCTATCTCTCATTATTCTTCAGATTGACGACATCTAGTTTAGCTCTACATCATCCTTTCTTTTTCTTTAGATTAAAGACATTTACTGTCAGAGGCTCCAACAAATTTTCAGGTTCTATCTTTTGCAAGTTCCTCTTTGTTTTCTTTTCTTTTGTTTATGATTGACTTTCCTTGAGTTCTTTTTTTTTTTTTTTTTTTATATGTATCACGTTAACTCTTTTTTTTTTTTTTAATTTTATTTTGAAATGAATGGTTCCTTCATATACTTTACCACTGTACTTCTTAATGAATTGTCATTTCATGTTGTAGGTATTGTGATCCAAAGACAGGGTTGCCTTATACTACAAAAGAAGCATTTAAAATCATTCGTGAACAGTTAAACAGTATGGTTTTTTTTCTTTCTTCGTATTTTTTTTTTCTTTTTAAGAAATTTTTTTTTACTATCATTGTATATGTTTTTGGCGTTAATTTTTTTTTTTTTTTTACCATCATTGTATATGTTTTTGGCTTTAATTTTTTTTATTTTTTTATTTAGGTATGTAACAATCTTGAGTTGCTCTACTTCTTTTTTTTTTTTTCTTTTTTTTTATATGTATCACGCTAACTCTTTGTTTTTTTTTTTTTTTAATGTAATTTTGAAATGAATGGTTCCTTCATATACTCTACCACTGTACTTCTTAATGAATTGTCATTTCATGTTGTAGGTATTGTGATCTAAAGACAAGGTTGCCTTATGCTACAAAAGAAGCATTCAAAATCATTTGTGAATAGTTAAACTGTATGGCTTTCCTTACCTTCTTTAGCAATCTTGAGTTCTATTTTTTTTTTTTTTATGTACCAACCTCACAGACGCCAACCTCTCAATTCTGATTTTCATTGATGATGTGGTGATAAGATTTTAAAGAGTCCATGATAGAGTTAAATTCTAAAAAAATTTTATCTTTATTCTGAACAATTTTAATAGGATTTTCAGGAAAAATGATCTCATCAAAATTTAAATCAAACACAAACTCTAACAAACTTATGCTATTATCTTTAATAACACGCACACTTTGGATTGTTGATTTAAGTTTTTTTTTTTTTTTTAATACTTTTTTTAACCCTAATTCTTTTATCTCTCTTAGGTTCATGTATGCACAATTTTTTTGGATTGCATTAAGGAGTCTTTGGAATGGAATATTAGATAAGTTCGGGTGAGAGACTTTACAAAAATTATTGTATGTATTAAACCTCACATAAAGTGGTTGTTCCAGCTCCATACCAATTAATAACTATTTTTCCTATTCTAGAGTTGCTAATTTTAAATCAAATCCATCTTAATTTTAGGCTTCTATTATTTAGTAAGTTTTTTAGCTATTTTCCTATTTTGGAGCTGCTAATTTCAGACCAAATCAATCCTAATTTAGGCTTCTAATATGTAGTATATTTCTTTTATATTTTCCTATTTTTAGTCATGTCTTATAAATAGCATGCACTCATTGTAATGGAGGATTATTAAATAAAAATAAGAAAAAACGTGAGTCGGAGTTTCTATCAAAATCTGAATTTTAGCTTTGGTTCGCGTTTAATTTATAAACGTTGGGTCAGAGTTTCTATCAAAATCTAAATTTTAGCTTTCTTAGGCAAATATTCCAATATTATATGTTGGGTCTCAAAGCGTGTCGATTGAGGTTCGCATCACTACTCCTAAAACTACGATCATTGTCACCACCTACGCCAGCTCCTCCAATGCCAGCATGCTCATCTTCACCTGCACCACCCCTAAAACCACAAACAATTTCACCACCTGTTCTTACTCCTCCTCCAATGCTAGCATGCAAGTCTCGATTGCACCACCCCTTAAACCATGACTATTATCACCACCAATGCCTACTCCTCCGCCAATGCCAGCATTCCCATCTCCACCTGCACCACCCATAAAACCACAGTCAATATCACCTATGCCTACGCCTCCTTCAAAGCCAGTTTGCCCATCTCTACCTGCGCCAGCCCTAAAACCACAACCACTATCACCACCTATGCCAACTCCTCCTCCAATGCTAGCATGCCCATCTCCACCAGCACCACCCCTAAAACCACGACCAATATCACCACCTATGCCTACTCCTCCTCCAATGCTAGCACGGCCATCTGTTAGGATATGTGCCCTTAAATCCTATTGTATGATGCTATGTATGATATTATGTATGACATTATGTGAGAAATGATGTATGACTTAATATTGTGTTTAATAAAGTAGTTTTATTCTTATCTAAAATAATGGTAACATGAATATTCGGACATTATCAAATAGTCCATGAGATGCATAGTATGTGATTTATGTGATTTAGTCACAGAAGATATAGATCACAAGTTCTTTGTAAACTCAGAATTTTGGTTCGTAGTCGGTGATGAAATTGGGCATTTCATCTGCGAAGACTATAACATATTAACTACGATGATTTGTCTTGATCATGGAAGTGGTGACTTCTAGTTAATATGTTGATATGTTTTAAGAGTTAAGACATATTGAACTGGACCGCTGTGAGATTTATTATTCTCCTAACGACTGTCAATTGAATAATAAATCTCACGACTTGTATTCACATGAACTCTTAATCCTGAGAGAATAATGGACCTGATCATGAAATGTAGGTTGCTTTGATATATCAGGAGTGAGATCTAAAGTAACGGTCAAAACCTCAGTATGTTGGGCAGCCACATTTAATGTTGATGGAACATATATTCTCAAGATGAAATTCATAGTCTCTTAACGGAGATATAAAATATTCCCTTGAGATAAGTTTAATGGGTACAGTTATTCAGAGAGTTAGGCCTAACCACTTTAGTAAGACTAAAGTATATATTTATGAAATTGGATTTCATAAATATATGGTGAATAACACAAAAGGATTAAACTGAGTACTCAAGGATTAAGATGTAGTAATTTACAAAGTGGCAGTCTATATTCATGACTTTGTATTACTACGAATATTTTGTGAAGGAGTTGCATGTATAATAAAGTCTTGGGATATAATTTATTAATGAGGCCTAGAATGTAATTATATTTATATAGTGGTATTAAATATAATTAATGGTAACTTTGGACTTGTCAAGAGTTGACAGAAAAGCCCAAGGCCCATTGGAGCTAGTGTCTTATTTGTTCCCTTTTGGTCCCACTCCAAGTCACACACTAAAGCCCAATTGGGAAGGCCCAAAAGGCTAGCCCAATTAGATAATCAGTTATGTGGAGAGAAACATACAGAATTTTATATAGAATAAAATGGTTTGTATGTTGAATAAGAGTAAATATATATGACATAAGGAAGAGGGACACTCTTTCATATTCTCTCTAGAAACAAAGAACTGATTGAGAGACCACACATCTTGGGCATCAAGTGGAATTGGAGTGAAGATTGAAAGTCTTCCCAAGTACTTCTTCATTTCGGTTTTGAATTTCACTGCATCAAGGTACACTCTCTTGTTCTTATATTCTGAAACTTACATAGTGCATGTTATCGATTGCGAATGAAGTAGATCCATTTATTTTCCGCTGTGCAAGGTTGTGTATAATTAGTTTATGCATGTTTAAAAGATAAAGACCTTTATTGTAAAATATCTAGTGGGAGAGAGATACAAGGGTTGGATCTCACGGCCTCCATTATCGGTTCATAGTAGTGTGGGCTAAGTACCTCGTCTTGGCGTATATGCCTCGCGATCCCAAAGGAGGGTGTTTACTTCATAGTACTACAAGATTGAACTTACCTGTTTAAAGTAGTGTAGACAAGCACCTCGTTTTGGCGTATATGCCTCGCGATCCCAAAGGAGGGTGTTTTGTTCTATGGTACTACAAGTTTAAACACCATAAAGGAAGATGAAATGTGGCTACACATGATTCTGGATAATGGTGTACACTAGACTAAGTTTAATGTTAATCTCCCAAAGGAGCTATGTCATTATTACTTAGAGGCTAAAGATAATACGGCATATTATTAGTGTTTGATAAGAGATATCATGATAGCACTAATAATGAGAATAGTTCTCAACTGATTGATGTGTTTATAATAAACTTGCTACCAAGGAATTATAGACATGGATTGGGTTGTCGTTGCATATATTATTTTATAGTTTCATTAAGGTTCCATATTATATGCTTATATACTAAATTGATAATGTCCAGTTTACTTATTATATTCATGTTTATTATTTCAAATTTGAACATGGCATCATTTAGCCCACTTGTTAGCATTCTTAATCAAAACAAACTGACTGGAACCAATTATGTTGACTGAAAAAGAAACTTGGACATAGTTCTCACAGCTGAAGAGTACAAATATGTGCTTACTCAACCATGTCCTAGCTTTCCTTCATTAGATGCTCCTCCCGAGGAAAAACAACGATATGATCGTTGGCAGAAATCTAATGAAATGGCCAAGTGCTACATCCTAGCGTCCATCTCAAATGTTCTATAGCATCAAATGCAGGATGTAGAACTAGCTTCGGACATTATGTAAAGTCTGAAGGAGATGTTTGGTGAGCAAGGCCGTTCTGCAAGGTAAGAAACCATGAGGCAAATTTATAATACCAAAATGGTTGAAGGTAGTTTTGTGAGAGAGCATTGTCTTACAATGATCTCTAATCTGAATACTTTAGAAGTTTTGGGTGCCGACATTGATGGAGAATCCCAAGTGGATATGATACTCCAGTCACTACCGGAGTCATTCAAGGAATTCAGACTTAATTATAACATGAACAAAAAGATTTATTCTTTGTCTGAATTAATGAATGAGTTGGTAGCGGCGGAAGGCATCCTTGGTACTTCTAATGTTGAAGCCAATGTGGGTGAAGCTTCTACTTCTCAACCTAAGTCAAAAGGCAAGGGTAAGAAGAAGAAGAAGAAGGACTTCACTAAGCAGAAGGGTAAACAAATTGTCTTAGGGGTTGCCGACAAAGGAAAGAAGCTGAAAGGAAAATGTTTCCATTGTGGTGAGAAAGGACATTGGAAGAGAAATTTTTCAAAGTTCAAGGCTGCCAATAAGGGTATGAAAATTTCATTCCTTCTTGAAATATGTTTGGTACAAAATCCCACGGATTCCTGGTGTGTGGATTCAGGTTGTACTAATCATAACTGCAATTCTTTGCAGGGGTTCCAGGAGACCAAAAGACTTAAAGAAGGAGAGTTGTTTCTGACCTTAGCTGATGGGAGTAGGATTCCAGTTATAGCTATTGGAGTGTTTAATTTATGCTTTGAAACTAGAGTTTTAATATTGCAAGACTGTCTGTATGTACCTAATGTTCGTAGGAATTTAATTTCTGCAACTTATTTAGGTAAAAGTGGATATTGTGTTATCCTTAAAGACAATGTTGTAATAAAGAAGGGTAAAACATTTATCTGTTCTGGCAATATTGTGGATGGTCTTTATATTTTAACTCCTGATAAGCATGAATTATATAATTCTGAATTAGATAATAACTCTAGTGTAAAATCATTAAAGAGAAAGTTTCCTTTTACTAATGATGCATATTTTTAGCACTTGCGTTTAGGTCATATTAATCCAAATAGAATTCAAAGACTGATCAAAGATGGTCTCTTAGAGCCATTGGACTTTGATGAATTTCCAGTTTGTGAATCTTGTTTGGAAGGAAAAATGACCAAACGACATTTTAACGCAAAAGGTAGAAGAGCCCAAGAGTTGCTAGAATTAGTTCATACGGATGTTTGTGGTCCTATGTCAACCCAAGCAAAAGGAGGTTATGAGTACTTCATCACTTTCACCGATGATTACTCTAGATTTGGTTATGTGTACCTAATGAGACGGAAGTCCGAAGCCTTTGAAAAATTCAAAGAGTTTAGGGCTGAAGTTGAGAATCAATTGGGTAAACACATAAAGGTCATTCGATCTGATCGTGGTGGCGAATACCTTCATGGGGATTTCAAGGATTACTTAACTCAAAATGGGATTGTATCCCAATTGACTGCACCTGGAACTCCCTAACAAAATGGTGTAGCAGAAAGAAGGAATAGGACTCTTTTAGAAATGGTTAGGTCCATGATGAGTTACTCAACTTTACTAGTTTTCTTTTGGGGATATGCACTAAAAACTGCAATGCATATTTTGAATTTAGTTCCATCAAAATCTGTTCCCAACACACTTATGGAATTGTGGAGTGGGCGCAAGCCTAGTATGAAATATCTCCACATTTGGGGATGTCCAGCACATGTGTTGAAAGGGAAGTCTGATAAGTTGGAAGTTAAAACGGAAGTATGCATATTTTTAGGGTATTCAAAGGAAACCAAGGGTTATTTATTCTATAATCATAAGAATAACAAAGTGTTTGTTAGCACTCATGCGAAATTTTTGGAAGATGATTATATGAATAATTTTAACCCTAGAAGTAGAGTTGTCTTGGCTGAAATGAATGAACCTGTAATTGAACAACCAATGGTTGAAACTAGGGATGATGTGGTTGTATTGGATACACCAGAAGATACTACTCATGAGATGTCTAGTACACAGTTGCCTCGTCGTAGTGGGAGGAATGTTAGGCCACCTATAAGATTCATAGGTCTTGGAGAGACTTGTGAGGCTATCTCAGAGGAGGCCGAAACTGATCCTTACACTTATGAATAAGCAATGAATGATATAGATGCACATCATTGGGTCCAAGCTATGAAATCTGAATTAGATTCCATGTATTCCAATCAAGTTTGGGATCTTGTAAAGGCGCCTAACGGCATTAAACCTGTTGGTTGCAAATGGGTTTACAAGAGGAAGAGAGGGATAGATGGAAAGGTTGAAACCTTTAAAGCAAGGCTAGTGGCAAAAGGGTATACTAAAAAAGAAGGTATTGATTATGAGGAAACCTTTTCACCAGTAGCAATGCTTAAATCTATTAGAATTCTCTTATCCATTGCTGCTCATTATGATTATGAGATTTGGCAAATGGATGTCAAGACTACATTTCTCAATGGCAATCTTGAAGAGGAAATCTATATGATGCAACCAGAAGGTTTCATAGCAAAGAACCAAGAGCATATGGTATGCAAGTTAAATAGGTCCATTTATGGACTTAAGCAAGCATCTAGGTCATGGAACATCTGATTTGATCAAGCAATCAAATCATTTGGTTTTGAACAAAATCTTAATGAACCATGTGTGTACAAAAGACATCAAGACAAAGTAGTAATGTTCCTAGTGCTTTATGTTGATGATATTCTACTCATTGGAAATGATGTAGGGGTCATGTCATCAGTAAAGGTTTGGTTGTCAAACCAATTTGATATGAAGGACTTGGGTGAGGCTAACTTCATTCTAGGGATCAAGCTTTGGCGAGATCGTAAGAATAAGATGTTAGGCTTATCACAAGATGGATATATAGATAAGGTTCTAGAACGGTTTAGCATGCAAAACTCCAAGAAAGGATTACTTCCTTTCAGACATGGAGTTCCTCTGTCTGATGACCAAAGGCCTAAGACTCAAGAGGAAGTAGATATGATGAGACAAGTTCCTTATACTTCTGCAGTAGGAAGTCTCATGTATGCCATGCTTTGTACTAGACCGGATATCTGTTTTTCAGTTGGCATGGTCAGCCGATATCAATCAAATCCAAGACCACAACATTGGCAAGTTGTAAAGCATATTCTCAAGTATCTACGGAGAACGAGAGATTACATGCTTGTTTACCGTTGTGAGCATTTGATTCCCATTGGCTATACAGATTCAGATTTTCAATCAGATCTAGATTTCAGAAAGTCCATGTCAGGATGTGTATTCACCTTGGGAAGTGGAGCCATAAGTTGGAGGAGTGTTAAGCAATCTTGTATTGCGGACTCTACCATAGAGGTTGAATATGTTGCTGCTTGTGAGGCGGCAAAGGAAGCTGTTTGGCTAAAGAAATTCCTTTCTGATCTTGGTGTAGTGAGAATGGAGCAAGTTCCTATCACATTGTTTTGTGACAATAGTGGAGCAGTTGCACAATCCAAAGATCCAAGGAATCACAAGAAAGGAAAGCACATTGAGAGAAAGTACCACATCATTCGAGACATTGTTGCTCGTGGAGATGTGGTAGTTGCAAAGATTGAAAGTGCAAATAATCTAGCAGATCCCTTTACCAAAGCCTTGCCTCAAAGGATCTTCGAGTCACATTTGGAGGGAATGGGAGTTAGATTAGTGCACAATAGTCTTTAGGGCAAGTGGGAGATTGTTAGGATATGTGCCCTTAAATCCTATTGTATGATGCTATGTATGATATTATGTATGACATTATGTGAGAAATGATGTATGACTTAATATTGTGTTTAATAAAGTTGTTTTATTCTTATCTAAAATAATGGTAACATGAATATTCGGACATTATCAAATAGTCCATGAGATGCATAGTATGTGATTTATGTGATTTAGTCACAGAAGATATAGATCACAAGTTCTTTGTAATCTCAGAATTTTGGTTCGTAGTCGGTGATGAAATTGGGCATTTCATCTGCGAAGACTATAACATATTAACTACGATGATTTGTCTTGATCATGGAAGTGGTGACTTCTAGTTAATATGTTGATATGTTTTAAGAGTTAAGACATATTGAACTGGACCGCTGTGAGATTTATTATTCTCCTAACGACTGTCAATTGAATAATAAATCTCACGACTTGTATTCACATGAACTCTTAATCCTAAGAGAATAATGGACCTGATCATGAAATGTAAGTTGCTTTGATATATCAGGAGTGAGATCTAAAGTAACGGTCAAAACCTCAGTATGTTGGGCAGCCACATTTAGTGTTGATGGAACATATATTCTCAAGATGAAATTCATAGTCTCTTAACGGAGATATAAAATATTCCCTTGAGATAAGTTTAATGGGTACAGTTATTCAGAGAGTTAGGCCTAACCACTTTAGTAAGACTAAAGTATATATTTATGAAATTGGATTTCATAAATATATGGTGAATAACACAAAAGGATTAAACCGGGTACTCAAGGATTAAGATGTAGTAATTTACAAAGTGGCAGTCTATATTCATGACTTTGTATTATTACGAATATTTTATGAAGGGGTTGCATGTATAATAAAGTCTTGGGATATAATTTATTAATGAGGCCTAGAATGTAATTATATTTATATAGTGGTATTAAATATAATTAATGGTAACTTTGGACTTGTCAAGAGTTGACAGAAAAGCCCAAGGCCCATTGGAGCTAGTGTCTTATTTGTTCCCTTTTGGTCCCACTCCAAGCCACACACTAAAGCCCAATTGGGAAGGCCCAAAAGGCCAGCCCAATTAGATAATCAGTTATGTGGAGAGAAACATACAGAATTTTATATAGAATTAAATGGTTTGTATGTTGAATAAGAGTAAATATATATGACATAAGGAAGAGAGACACTCTTTCATATTCTCTCTAGAAACAAAGAACTGATTGAGAGCATAGTTCTTAAACCCGGACCGGACCGGGCGGTCCGACCGGGAGAACCGGGAACCGGACACAATTCCGGTTTTTTAAGTCTCAAGAACCGGGCACTGATGGAAATTCCGTGAACCGCCTGAACCGGGGTTGGACCGCACGGTTCATGCAGAACCGGTGGCATGAACCGTGCGGTCCAACCCCGGTTCAAGCAAACCTATTAAACCTGAAAATTCTGAAAATGCTGTTGGAAGGGCTTGAACCCTAGCCGGTCAGGAATTTGACCAAAACTTAACCACTCAGCCAAGCTAGTAGCTGGTGCTCAATGATAACAAAAAAAATACTTGAAGTAAACTTAATGCAATTTTTTTTTTTTTTTTTATAAAAACAACTTAACACAATTCTATTCTACTTAATTAAATTATCCATCTCTTATAAGGAATATCAAAAAATTATAATTAAAATCCTTTAAAAATATTCAACTTTACTTCAAAAATTAATCATAAATTTTAATGTTTTCATGGTTATTATTTTATTTTATTAACTTTCTTATTTAATTATTAAATACATGCTTGAAAATCATTAAATTTCCCTCACATATATAGATATGTTAGTCAATTTTGCTAGTTTTATAAATTTAATATGTATATTTAGGCTTTAATTAATTATTAAATTAATTATGACATCATCACGGTTCGACCCCGGTTCGACCTCGGTTGAACCTCAAAAACCTTGAACCTCTCCCTTTTACGGTTCAATAAACGGTCCGGGTTTGAAAACCTTGATTGAGAGACCACACATCTTGGGCATCAAGTGGATTTGGAGTGAAGATTGAAAGTCTTCCCGAGTACTTCTTCATTTCGGTTTTGAATTTCACTGCATCAAGATACACTCTCTTGTTCTTATATTCTGAAACTTACATAGTGCATGTTATCGATTGCGAATGAAGTAGATCCGTTTATTTTCCGCTGCATATGTTTTGTATTCGATGCAAATATGTATATTACCTAACACCATCTCCATCTACACCACCCCTAAAACTACCACCTACATCACCACTAGCAAGTTTTCTCCCCTTTGATATCTCCAGTACTATCGTCACCATCAATAATGTCAAAGCAAACACTCGACCTTTCCAAAAAGCTTACCCATATTTCTCTTTGTAGGTATTCAAGTAGAAAATACTGTGAAAAATGAAAAATTTTGAATTGCATGGAACACTTGTTTTGTAGGAATGCTATTTGTAGGGAAGGATTACAAGTTAGGAATTAAGACAGTATTAATTAACAATAAATTTGAAAGCAGCCTCAAATCTCTACATGTGTTGGACATGAGTTGCTCCATGGTCATGGCAAGTGAAACTTGTAATTGCACTATAACTCAACTTCCTTAGTACACCCGCTGCCTCCATGAAGTAATTTCCATTACGAAACTATGTGTCCGTGTAATATATATTTAACATTGACAGTCTAATAACTCGAAGGAAAGTACTTGCAACATTTTGATTCTTGCCTAGATGCTTATCACAAATGTGTCCTTTATTCAGGTGGCAAAATCCGATTGGACTCGTGAACACGACACGACACAAGATGAAGTTAGCATAACAAGAAGTTAGCAGATTATGGGTTGAGGCTTAATGAGTTTGTCTCATATTCGGGTTGATACAACTGGCCCGTTTAATAAATATGTTGTGTTCATGTCCAACCCACACAACCCGTTCAACCCATCTAACCTGTCTAATTAAATGTCATTTTACCAATATACTCTTCAAAACTCTAAATATATAAGATTATTAGTTGTTGTGGTTTAATTTCTTTGAAGATTGATTATTTGTGATATTGAGATATGCTTTAGTTTTGAATAATTATTTGTATTGCAATTGCTTGTTAGTTCTTAATTTTATAATTAAAAAAAACTATTATTTGGTTTTCATAATTCAGATCAATTGAATTTGTATTAAAATTTGTATTTTTTTCGCTTTGATAAAATCTGATAAATGGGTCGACACGACTAGCTCTTTAAATAAACAGATCATGTTAGGGTTGAGGAATCTTGATCCATTTAATAAACGTGTCAAGTTACCCGTTTAGTCAAATCCTTATGAGTCGACAAGACACAAACCCGACACGCGAGCACAAATTACCACCCTTACCTCTATTAGAGGATCCAACTATTACCTTTTAATTTGGGTCTTTCTTGAAGTTAGAGAGTTTAATTATTCATATTTTTTCTCTTCAATAATGCCAGTACCATACAACTATCTTATATGGCAAACTATGATTGGTGGAGAAAAATGGTGGCCGTCCATGTGATAGTAACAAACAACCAATCATATAGTTTGCTACATAGGACAATTGTGACAAAGTTTGTGTAAAATTATGTGGTACTAGTAATTTTTTTAACTAATTAAAATTTTGGGACCTATATATTTTCAATTAGGAAGTTGGGGGGGGGGGGGGGGGGGGGGGGGGGGTTGGGGGAGGAGGAGGCAATGGCTTAAGCGGCCTTGTATAAGGGACAACCCTCAATTGTGCTCACTATTAAAGACAAATGTTCTAGCAACCTTGTCATAGTTAAGCATCAGTGTGTCAAATGTTGGTAATCTGGTGACATCCTCAATTAAAAACACGAAAAATGCTCACAATTTTAGTACAGAAGTTTACCATATTATAATAAATGCAATTAATATCATATTCATAAAATTGAACGGGTTAACAGGTGCCTTACGGCACCCATCAAGGAAGTTCTTAACGTGGGCTTAATGATAAGTTTTTGGCGAACTTTATAAAGTACTGTATACCTTTAGAGGGGGAAGAAAAACATATAAGTGAATTTAAAATTTTAGCAAAAAGACGAAAGCAATTGTCATTGTTCACATTTCTCTTACCTTATTTTATATATAAACAAAAATTAACTATAACAGATCACTAACAAAAATCACCAATTCTCTTACAAATTAAAATAACATCAGAAAATATGATATATAAAAAATGACAATTTGAATATTTAAAGAAAAAAAAATCATCTGGAATTGGCTGTGATGGAGGGAGGAGAGAGGGACCGTTTGAACAAGGATATTTTCGTCTCTTCGTTAAAATTTTAACTTCTCATATGCGTTTTTCTTCTCTCTATGCCCTATTGAGGTGGGTTGTGCACTCTATAAAGTTTGCAAAAAAGTTGTCATTAAGTAATTCCTTAACAAGTTAACAGGTGGGCCAATACAAATGCCTTACTCTCAAAGTAATTTGGTCAGCTTGTGTGAATACTTACCAAGTCCTATCAGATTTTGATGTCGTGGCAATGCTGTACAGATAAATTATAGATGAAGAGGGCTATAATCTTTTAGAACTTGAATTTATTACGCAAAATATAATGATAGAGATAGATATCCAGTTCTCATTTATTTCTCACACAAATAACTCAGCTACAGCGAATGCATTTCTTTTTATTAATTCTCACCAAATTCACTTTAGATATATAAAAGAGATGGAGGCAAAAGATGCATACATAGCAATAGTGGCGGAGCCCAAAAAAAATTTTCCAGCGGGACAAGCTACATTTTCTGGGGTAAGAAAGTGCTATAAAGAGCTTATATCTTACAAGCAGTGTAGGCTTGTAAGAATAATCAGCAAAGGTGACTGGATTGTTGTATCCTGAGGACAATGTGTAGAAATTATTTGTCTAATTACATCAGATAAACCATAGACAGCACGATTTGTCTCAAGATTGTGACTTGGTCCACGCCTCATCTCCGCCACCTCTTTTGATAAAATCATATTGTGTAATTTCCAAGGAAAAGTCAGGTAATATCTCTCCTTTATTTCTAACAATTTGAGACAAATCGATATGGAGAACACAAAAACTCCTTGGAAAATGGTAATGTTTTGTCTAATTCCTCTAGAGGGGGTGATCTTAATAAGCTGTTCTACTTCTGTGGTGTAAACTTTAAGAGGTGAAGACAAAAAAATTTATTTTATTTTACTCTTTTGAATGTGGCTTATGTGTTATCTAAGAAAAAACCGAAGAAAAAGAAATCTGAACAATTGACTGATGAAGAAATTTCTCTACATGAGAAAGATGTTAAGAAATGGGAGAAGGATCATCTTTACTGTAGAAATTATTTACTTAATTGTCTTTCTGATGATTTGTATGATATTATGATCAAGCTTACAAATTAGCCAAAAATATATGGAAGGCATTGAATAAAAAATATGACACAAAGGAAGCTGGATCCAAGAACTATGCATGTAGCCGATTTTTCAGATTTCAGATGGTTGAAGGCAAGTCCGTGGTGGAACAATCCTATGAACTCCAAATGATTTCACAAGATATTCAATCTGTAGGCATTTGAGTAGATAAACAAATGCAAGTTTCAACCATCATTGACAAGCTATTTAAGTCTTAGAAGGAGTTTGCCAAAGTCCTAAGATACAAGCAAAAGGAACTCTCCATTGAATCCCTTATCACTCGTTTGAGAGTGGAGGAAGAGGCAAGGAACCAAGACAAAACTGTGGAACTCCATTGAGCAAGTAGTCCTATGGTAAATTTTATTTCTTCAAATGAAAACATGCCAAAAGCCCATGCAAAAAATAATGACTATGTAAGGCCTATGAAAATAAATTTCAAATGGAGGCCAAATGGAAATCAGCCTCAACATAAGACCCACTCTAAGCAAGGAAAGAACCAAGTAAACCATCCTAAGCATGCTCCAAATAATGGCAGCCACACTAATAGTAGTAATTATGCATGTTTTGTATGTGGAAAGCCTAGACATTCGGCTACAAATTGTCGTTTTCAAAAACATGGGCCTATGACTCAAGCTAATGTCATTGAAGAGCCTCTTGTGGCTATGATTCTGGGGTAACCAGACATGTTTGCTATGATAAAACATGGATCAAGACCTATACCATCCTAGATGTGAAAAAGAAAACTATGATTGGTGATTCTCATACCATTGAGGTTGTGGGTATTGGAGAGGTGCTTCTCAAATTTACTTCTGGGAGAGAAGTAACTCTCAAAGATGTCTTTCATGTTCCAGACATTAGAAAGAATTTAGTTTCTGGCTTTTTGTTGAATAAGGCTGGTTTCAAACAAGTCTTTAAGGTTGATCAATATGTACTCTCTAAAAAGGGCATGTTTGTTGGCATGGGCTATTCATGTGATGGCATGTTTAAACTTAATGTTGAAATGAATGAAAATTCAAGTTCTTCTTATATTGTTTCTTGTGTGAATGTTTGGCATGGTAGATTACGTCGTAGTAATAATAAATATATGAAAAATATGAGTGGTTTAGGTTTAATTCCTAAACTTGAAAATGAACTTTAAAAATGTGAAATTTGTAGCATGACTAAAATTACTAGAAAGCCTTATAAATCAGTTGAAATAAATACTGAATTACTAGAACTTATCCATAGTGGTATTTGTGAATTTGAAGGACATTTGACACGTGAAGGTAATCAGTATTTTATAACTTTTATAAATGATTTTTCAAAATATTCATATGTCTATCTTATGAAAAACAAAAGTGATGTTTTTGAAAAATTATCAATTTTCTTAATAGAAGTTGAGAATACTTTTGATAAAAAGGTTAATATGTTTAGAATTGATAGAGGAAAAGAATATGATACTCTTGATCTTAATAATTATATTCAATCTCTTGGTGTTGTTCATGAGACTACTGCCCCTTATTTGCCATCTTCTAATGGAGTAGTTGAACGTAAAAATAGGACTCTCATAAATTTAACTAATGCTATGCTTGTGAGTTCTGGGGCTCCTAAATATTTTAGGGGTGAAGCAGTTTTAACTGCAAATTTTGTTTTGAATAGAGTACCTCATAAAAATACTTTTTATCTCCTTTTGAATTATGGAAAAAATATAATCTGAAATTGAATATTTTCAAAGTTTGGGGTTGCGTAGCATATGTGAGGCTACTTGGCCCTAAAAGACCTAAACTTGGGGTAAAGGCTTCTACTTGTGTATTTTTGGGTTATTCTTTACATGACACAGCTTATAGATTTAATAATACAATAATTGAATCTAGAGATGCAATTATTCATGAAAATAAATTTCGATTTAAATATTAAAATAATGGGGGTTTTGAACAACAGGAGAAATTTGAATGTTCAACATCTAAGTCAAAAGATGTTAATGAATGTGAGATTGAACCTAGGAGGAGTAAAAAACCTAGAATTGAAAAGGTTTTTGGTCCTGAATATTATGTGTGTAATTTATGAAGTGACCTTACTTCTTTAGAAGAATCTTTATCTTCTCCAAATTCAAGTTTTTGGAAAGAAGCCATCAATGATGAGATGGATTCTATTATCTCTAATAATACTTGGAAACTTGTAGATTTACCTCCAGGTTGTAAAACAAATGGATGTAAATGGGTACTTAGAAGAAAATTAAAACTTGATGGATCTATTGCAAATTCAAAGCAAGGCTTGTAGCTAAAGGTTTTAAACAAAAAGAAGATATTGATTTTTTCAATACTTTTTCTCCTATTACTAAAGTTATATCCATTAGATTATTGATTGCTATAGCTGCTATTCATAATTTGATGATATATCAAATGGATGTAAAGACGGCATTTTTAAATAGAGAATTAGAAGAAGAAATCTACATGGACCAACCAGAAAGTTTTACAATGCCAGGTAATGAACACAAGGTATGTAAATTATTAAAATCTTTATATGGTTTAAAACAAGTACCTAGACAGTGGCATGAGAAATTTGATCAATGTTTGCTTTCTAATGGTTTTAAAACAAATGAAAGTGACAAATGTATATATTATAAAACTTTTGATGATGCTCATGTTATAATCTGTTTATATGTTGATGGTCTTCTAATATTTTGCCCTAATATGGATATTATAAATGCTGTCAAAATGCTTCTTGAAAATATCTTTGACATGAAAGATTTAGGAGAAGCTAATGTGATTCTTGGCATGAAAATTTCTAAAACTTCAAATGGCATATTTGTAGATCAATCTCATTATATAGAAAAAATTGTGAAAAAATATAATTACTTTGATTGCAAACTTACAAATATTCCTTTTGATTCTAATGTGCACCTATTTCCTACTAAAGATGCAAATGATATTTACAATCAAAAGGAATATGCTAATATTATTGATAGTCTTAGATTTGTGACTGATTGTACTAGACCTGATATTGCTTATGGCGTAGGAGTTCTAGCAAGATTTACAAGCAAACCTAATTTTGAGCATTGGAATGCCCTGACTCAATTAATGAGATATTTAAAAAGAACTGCGCACTATGGTATACTATATCAAAGATATCGTGCTATTCTTGAAGGATATAGTGATGCTAGTTAGAACACCTTATCAGGTGATTCTTTGTCTACCACTGGCTATGCATTTACATTAGGTGGTAGAGCAATATGTTTTGAATCTAAAAAACAACAGATTATTGCTAAATCCACCATGGAGGCAAAATTAATTGCCTTATCTTTAGCTAGTGAAGAAGTGGGTTGGTTACATGATTTATTATCTGAAATTCCCATGTGGGAGAAACCCATTCCACCCGTGTTAATTCATTGTGATAGTACTATCACTATTGGTAGAGTGTGAAATATATACTATAATGGTAAATCCAGATTTATTAGAAGAAAACACAGTACTATGAGATCATACATAAACAATGGTATCATAAATGTTGATTATATTAGCACAAATGATAATATTGCAGATCCATTAACTAATACTCTAGCTAGAGAAAAGATCCGGATAGCATCGAGGGGGATGGGACTTAAGCCTAAAGAAAAATAAATTACCTATGAAGATACCCTATTAGGATATGTGCCCTTAAATCCTATTGTATGATGCTATGTATAACATTATGTATGACTTAATGTTATGATTAATAAAGTTGTTTTATTATTATCTAAAATAATGGTAACATAAATATTTGGACATTATCATATAGTCCATGAGATGCATAGTATGCAATTTATGTGATTTAGTAACGGAAGATATAAATCACAAGTTCTTTGTAAACTCAGAATTATAGTTTGTAGTCGATAATGAAATTGGGCATTTCATCTGCGAAGACTATAACATATCAACTAAGATGATTTGTCTTGATCATGGAAGTAGAGACTTCTAATTGATATGTTGATATGTTTTAAGAGTTAAGACATATTGAACTGGACCGCTGTGAGATTTATTATTCACCTAACGACTGTCAAATGAATAATAAATCTCTCGACTTCTATTTGCATGAACTTTTAATTCTGAGAAAATAATGAACCTGATCATGAAGTGTAGGTTGCTTTAATATATCAGGAGTGAGATCTAAAGTCACGATCAAAACCTCAGTATGTTGGCCAGGCACATTTAGTGTTAATGGAACATATATTCTTAAGATGGAATTCATAATCTCTTAACGGAGATATAAAATATTCCCTTAAGATAAGTTTAATGGTTTTGATTATTCAGAGTCTTAGGCCTAACCAAAGTATATATTTATGAAATTGGATTTCATAAATATATGATGAATAACTTAAAGGATTAAACCGAGCACTCAAGGATTAAGATGTAGTAATTTTCAAAGTGGCAGTCTACATTCATGACTTTGTATTACTACGAATATTTTATGAAGGGGTTGCATGTATAATAAAGTCTTGGGATATAATTTATTAATAAGGCCTAGAGTGCAATTATATTTATATAGTGGTATTAAATATAAGTAATGGTAACTTTGGGCTTGTCAAGAGTTGATAGAAAAGCTCAAGGCCCATTGGAGCTAGTGTCTTATTGGTCCCTTTTGGTCCTACTCCAAGCCACACACTAAAACCCAATTGGAAAGGCCCAATAGGCCAGCCCAATTAGATAATCAGTTAGTTATAAAGGGAGAAACATACAAAATTTTTTATAAGAAAAAAAAAAGAGACATTATTGTGATGTGGTGTGTATGTGTGAGTGAAGCCACTCAATTATTTTCCCTTAGAAACTGATTGAGAGACCACACTTCTTGGGCGTAAAGTGGAATTGGAGTGAAGATTAAAAGTGTTCTCAAGTACTTCTAATCTTTTGTTTTGAATTTCACTGCACCAAGGTATGCTATCTCGTTTTTAAATTCTGAAAATTACATAGTGCATTTTATCAATCATGAATGAAATAGATCCATATTTGTTGCTTTTGCTGTGTGCTTTGTATAACCAGATTTTCCAACATACCCTACCTAGGGACTGGAGATCCCAAGAACTAGGTTCAAAGGGAAAACTAATAAGAGAGTAGTTTGATTAACATGCACAAAATATATGTATGAGTACTAATACTCATGTCCCTCCCTATGGTGTGCGTGCATGTATCTTGTAACGTTATATAGGATGGGTTTTTTATTTATTAAAAAACTCTTAATGTGGACTATAGCTCTTGTGAGTGGGATGTTAGAGTTACAAGAACATCCCTAATAGACACACCTAAGTGAGAATGGAAGTGAGGCTGCTTCCTTTGAGAATACGGCTAGTTCTCTAGATAGCTCACAAATGCTAGGATTAAGCACAAGACCGTAATCTACTAGCTTAGAAGCTCAAAGTAGAGTACTGAAATATTGTGTGTGATGTAATGTTTTGTTTCCACAAAAAAAGTTATAGGTAAAAACTTAGCTCATTATTAATTTTGGAACAATGTTGTTAAAACACTAAATGAGGGTTCAAGCCATTGGCACTCTCAGTATGCATATTGTTCTACTTAAACCAGAAAAATTTTCTTATATATATATTTACCTATTTATTTTTATAAAAATAAGTGGGGGATTGTTGGATATTTTTACAAAAATACCAAATTTTATTTTAATGCTCATTTAAGTGATTTGAGGAAATAATTCCCTTTATGACAAATCGGTTTATTTGTTAAATTTTGAATTTCAAACATAATTTAGAATTTGAAAAGTTGCTGTCAATGGTTTTAGTTAGGAAAATTTCTGAAAATTAATGTGATTTTTAATACAATATATTGCTAGCTTTTAGTATACTTTCCTTTATAAACTAGCATTTACTTTTTGGTTAAATGGAAAGTCAAATTTTTTGGCAATATTTTAATTTCTGGAACTGTCTAAAACGGATTGGTATTCAAAATTCAGCCACTTTATGGGCTATTAATTTCAATAGCATTATGATACCATTCATTTGTTTTCAACGTATAGAAAGAAAGCTATTGATTGTCTATGACCATTTAATTGATATCAAAAGTTTTGATTCTTTGACTAGGGACAAGTCCGGCTATGATATATATATAGAAAGAAATAAAATTTTGCACATCACCTTATTTGGATTACCAAGCTATAGACTTTCAAAAAATCAATTTTGTTATTGTTCTAAACATTCATCATCTACTGCTTCTTACTCTTAACAAATATTTTATCTTTACTCTATTTTCTGGGAAAAAAAAGTGCTATAGAGAGCTTATATCTTATGAGCAATATAGGCTCGCAAGGATAATCAACAAAGGTGGCTAAGCTGTTGTATCTTAGGGACAACGTGCAGAAATTATTTGTCTTACTACATCGGATAAACTATAGACGACACGATTTGTCTCAAGATAGTGACTTGGTCCACGTCTTTTCTCCGCCATCTCTTTTGGTAAAATCATTTTGTGTAATTTCCAAGGAAAAGTCAGGTAATATCTCTCATTTATTTCCAACATATATAATACAAAAAATTAAATCTAAATAATAACTAATACACAAATGTGGAATGTTTGTAATTTTTATTTAGGGTAAATTCCACTAACTCCCCCTGAGGTTTGGGTTAATATCAACTAAGTCCAAAAAAATTTAAAATCGACCAACTTAGTCCTTGATCCCAACTAAGTCCATACACACCGTTAACTCTCCGTTAGTCAATTTTTCTCCTCTCTTAAACTTGTCTCTTCACAAACTCTTCTCTCTGTGCACACACACACACACGCTCTCTCTCCAACCTCAAACCCACCGCAACCACCACCATAGCCTACTAACAACCTCAAAGAAACCCATACCAAAACTCATAGCAACAAAACCAAAATCCTCCAACAAAACCCAAACCCAAAAAACCCAAAAAAAAAAAAAAAAAAAAAACCTAAAGCAAACCCACCACCACAACAAACCCCTTATCCATCACACAGGAAATTCACCACCACCAAAAACCCAAAAGAAACCCATAACAAAACTCAACCAAATCCATAGTAATAAAACCAAAATCTTGCAGCAAAACCCAAACAACTTACAACAAACCACCACCACCACCACCACCACTACCATAATGAAACCCATAACCACCCAACAACAAATCCACCACAAACCAAAACCCACCTCCGGTGATCCACAACCACCCCATAAACCAAAACCACAACAAAACCCAAATAAAAAAATAAAAATCCACAACAAACCAAAACCCACCTCTGGTGACTGGTGACCCACAACCACCGTGAACCCACCATAGCATCACTGCAAAGGCAAAGAGAGAAGAGAAATCAGCAAAGTGAACCCACCACCATACCGCTACTGCAAAAGACGAAGAGAGAGGAAAATTTGTAAACCCACACCACGATGCCACCGCAAAGAAGAAAGAAAGAAATTAGAAATCGAAGAGAGATGTGAGCCACCACAAAGAAGAAAGTAAGAAAATAGAAATCAAAGATGCAAGAGACACAGGAAGAGAAGAGGGGAAAAAAAAGATAAGAGAAGAAGGAAAAAGAAGGGTGAGAGAGAGAAGAGAGGTCTGCTAGGGAGAGAGAGACTAAAAAGTGACTAACGATCTTTAACGCCATCTGGCTTTATGGACTAAAATGGTCAAATTTTAAATAGTATGGACTTAATTGGTATTAGTTCAAACCTCAGGGTAGGTTTGTGTAATTTACCCTTTTATTTAACATATGATGTTTTCTTACCTACAGAAAAATATTTACATCAAATAAGTCTTTACATTTTTTTATAAAAAAAGGAAAGTAGAGTAAATTACAACTTACCCACATGTGATTTGCCCAAAATTCAACTTGCTTACATGTGATTTGATTTTTGACACTTTACCCACTAGTAGTCCTTACGTTAGTGCTCCGTAACCTTCCTCCCAATTTGCCATTAGACTAACACATTTTATGCCAAAAACATAACAAAAAAATAGTAAATTCATTGATTGTTCAAGCTTATCTAATTTTTTGCTGAAAATACTGTAAATAAAAAGTAAAAGTTAAATAAAATAAATAGGTGACTCACATGAGACCTGCAAATAGTAGGAAAAGTAAGCAATAAACTAGCTTAAATGTGCATCCCAAATGTGCACTTGTCTATTATTTATGCATTGATGAATGTGGCTGCGTGGGCAATAATTAATATAGTGCGAATGAATTAAGTTTTGTCTTTTAGTTTAATAAATTTTTTTAAAACAATGACAAATAGATAATGACAAATTAATACATAAAAATAAAATTGTTATAAAAATTTAATAAAATAAAATGGTCACACATAGCCAAATTGACAATAAATAATGGCAACTACTAAATAATTATCACGTAACGATTTCAAAATATAAAAATTTTGTAGAAAAAAAATTGTAAAAATTCATATATTTGCATTTTTTTTTTTTTTTTTTTGTGTTTGTTGATCAATCGATATATTTAAATTTATTATTTTATATTTTTATGACTCTTGAAAAAAATTCCTAAAACTGCCACTGTGAACCTGCGAAAGAGTGAGCAACAGAGTTGGCACTTTGTCATCATTACAGACTTCCACCTAAGATCACTATAAAATGAGGCATTGAATATCCTGCACTATATGGTCCAGCCGAGACAGATGAGAAGAGAACCAGAGGAGGTAGGGGGTTCATAAAAGATATTCTTCTTATTTTATACAATTAAATGTTATTTTTGCTCCTATATATTTTTACTTAGGATGTAAAGTATGATCAAGTCTAATATTACCTTTTTTTATTCTATAGCCATAAAATATTTCAATAATCTAGCGTGTAGTCCAATTAATTTAAATCCTAGCTAGTATAAAAAAAAAAAAAAAAAAAAAAAAAAAAACCCTAGCTAGTATTACAATTTAACCAGAACAGGGAAGAAAAAAAAAAAAATCTATGTCTCATTGAACAATTGATACACCCATGACCTGACAAATTCCTCACTCAGTCAAGCTGGCAGAAGCCATGGCAGCAAGCCGTGCAGTAACATTTGTGAAAGAATTGAGTGTTTTTCGAGTTGATTTTGAAAGGGATTATCTACAGGTTATCTCAACTATCAACAGGAAAGGGTCTTCAAGAACCATGTTTGGACTAAGGAATAATTACACCTACTAAGGAATAATTATTATAACTTATTTAGAGAGAAATAATTATTCCTAATTTTAAAGGATAATTATTTATAAAGAATAATTATCCCTAAAGGTACAGCTTTGTAAATGAAGACATGTTTGGACATGTCAGGATATCCGTGTGAGCATGTCTTCATTTACAAAGCTGTACCTTTAGGGATAATTATTCTTTATAAATAATTATCCTTTAAAATTAGGAATAATTATTTCTCTCTAAATGAGTTATAATAATTATTCCTTAGTAGGTATAATAATTTTTAAAATTAATATATTTCTGAATAAACAAAGTTTTCATATGCATTTAACAATTATAAAAATAAAAAATCATAAAAAATTAACTAAACTCTTTCTTAAAATTGAAAAAAAAAATATATATATATATTTTTTAGGAAATATAATTGTATGAGTAAAATATTTCAAAAAGAACCATGTTTGGACATGTCAGGATATCCGTGTGAGCATGTCTTCATTTACAAAGCTGTACCTTTAGGGATAATTATTCTTTATAAATAATTATCCTTTAAAATTAGGAATAATTATTTCTCTCTAAATGAGTTATAATAATTATTCCTTAGTAGGTATAATAATTTTTAAAATTAATATATTTCTGAATAAACAAAGTTTTCATATGCATTTAACAATTATAAAAATAAAAAATCATAAAAAATTAACTAAACTCTTTCTTAAAATTGAAAAAAAAAATATATATATATATATATATTTTAGGAAATATAATTGTATGAGTAAAATATTTCCTAAAATATATCTTAAAGGGATTATCTACAAGTTATCTCAACTCACAATCAAACTTATGTTTAGTTATTTCATTACAACGCATTTAATTTCAAGTAATAAAGATTATCATTCTTGTCATAATTCTCATTTAGTATACCAAGCATGCCCTTGGTCATCATCAGAGGGAAGATAATCAACTTGTTAAGAGGGAGCGCAATTTCATCTACAATTTTAGATGTTTGGGTAGAAGAATTACCATCGGATTTGAAACTTATATTACAAATGGACTTTATTTAGTAATAAAGCTTTACTTACCTTTTTCTAAAAAAAAAAAAAGACAATTGATACACCCATAACCTGATACAAGGATGGACCCAGGATTTCAAGTTAAGGAGGGCCGAAGTATAAGTGGAAAAAAATTCCAAATGAGTATCTATATAGTATTAATAAACTATCTACCAAGAAAAATACACAAAATCATTGTTTCTTAATATATTAAAATGCAACCATCTACTAACAAAGACAAAAGACACAAAATATCATTATTTCTTAGAGAGTTTCAACCTATGGTGTCCAAGACACCAATTAGTCTTTTGTTCAACCATCAGAGACTTTACTGGTTGAGCTAACTAGAACCCACAATATCAACATTTCTTAATACATTATAATGCAATTATCTATGAAAAGAGAACTCGACACTCTTTTAAATTTTACAAAATGACTAATTGTTGTTACTAAGTAAAGATGAATCTTGGAATGTGGGTGATATGCATAATACATCAAATATAAATTTAGTCTTCTCAATTAATAGATTTATTAGTTTCATAAATTTATCTAATTTTAAAATAATAATTAAAGCATTATGACTTGTGAGTTAGCAACATAAACAAGTGTGACAATTTTATTTTGTTCAATTTGTGCAACATTTTTATTCTATGATGTATTTGTCTTTGTTATGTTCTTCAATTTGTGGGACAATAGTATATTAAATATTCAACCCTATATAGATTGTTTCCCACTGCGACGCTTGTCAATTTATTAGAATATGCCAACCTACCATTTTCCTAACTTTACCATTTTTTTTCCTAACTCATTGCTCTGCTAACCCACTTTACCACTTTTGTTGCCCTCACTACCAATGGAAAATTCTTGGGTAGTCCCGGAGTATAATGAAATGGTGCTCCCTCCTTTCATATTCATGTTGGACCCACCATAAATTTAATGAGCGGACCTCACCATGAATGTGAGAGGAGGGAGCACTATTCTCCGTGCTCCGAGAGTACTTAAGAATTACTCAAAACCAATAAACAGTCAAACACTTAATAACACTATTATTGATTTTGTACCATCTGACACACACTCTCTCTATAATATAAATTTACTCTCACATATCTCATTCTCATCTCAATATTAGTCACAACACAAATTTGAGCAAAAATTCAAAAAACAACAACCTGAGATAAAGATTCACAATCACAAAATCACAACCACAAACCGAAAAATAAAAAAAACACAATCATAGAACAATAGTACACTAGTCTAGCAGACTAGTACAGCCTTATCAATTATCAAGTATTGGGAGAAAAAATATATCATAGTAGTTAAACACTTCAAGTTTTTAAAGAGAAAGAGAAGTACTTGGCAGATAGAGGGTGGCGTTGTGCTGACCGGCAGTGGCGATGTTGGTAGTTGGGCCTGGCTAGTTGGCCCTCTATGACTCTTGTGTCGGCATTGTGTGAGTACTAGCGGTTTGGGTATTGTCTGTATGCATTTCTTTCTCTCTTTCTCTCTTTCAATTTTTTTTTTCTTTTGAAGGCCTCTCTCTTTCAATTTGATATTCTAATTTTCCTTCTCTCTTTTTTTTTCTTAATGGGTAAATTCTGACTTTATTAGGCTGGGTTTTTATTTGTAAAAGGGGTTGAAGATTGTTTTTTGGGCTAGGTTAAGATTTAGGTTTTGGATAAAATGCAGTCTCTCCGATTCTTTTCATGCATTGCCCTTTTGTTACTATGCTACAATGTGTCTAGATCAGCTATCTTGTGTGAACTAAATAAAGCCAACCCCTTCAAGTTGCATTTATGATCACTTTAGATATTGCAGGTCACAAAAACTTCATGACCATTCAAAGTGCCGTTGATTCTATTCCTTCAGGCAACACTAATGGCCTGTTTGAAAGTTTAGAGCGAGAGGAAAGTAGAGGGGAGTAGAGGCAAGGAGAGTAATGGGGAGGAGAGTAGAAGGGAATGGTTCCCCTCTACATTATTTAGATTTTTTTAAAATTAGTAAAGGGGAAGGGAGTAATTAGCCCTTTAGAAAGGGTAATTTTGTTAATTTAGAAAGGGTAAATTAGGGAATTCATTTGGCCAATAATTTACCCACTCTACTCTCCCTCCAAATCTTTCCAATTTGGAGGAATTAAAAATGAGGGGTTAGAGGTAGTTAAAACCCCTCCAAACCCCTCCCCCTCCTTCCTTAAAAAACTTCCAAACAAGGTAATTGAATCACTTTAGATATTGCAGGTCACAGAAATTTCATGACCATTCAAAGCGCCGTTGATTCTATTTCTTCAGGCAACACTAATGGCATGTTTGAAAGTTTAGAGAGGGAGGAAAGTAGAGGGGAGTAGAGGCAAGGAGAGTAATGGGGAGGAGAGTAGAGGGGAATGGTTCCCCTCTACATTATTTGGGTGTTTTTAAAATTAGTAAGGGGGAAGGGAGTAATTAGCCTTTTAGAAAGGGTAATTTTGTTAATTTAGAAAGGGTAAATTAGGGAATTCATTTGGCCAATAATTTATCCACTCTACTCTCCCTCCAAATCTCTCCAATTTGGAGGAATTAAAAATGAGGGGTTAGAGGTAGTTAAAACCCCTCCAAACCCCTCTCCCTCCTTTCTTAAAAAACTTCCAAACAAGGTAATTGAATTACTCTCTTTCCCTCTACTCTACTCCCCCTCCTTTTTTTAACTCCTAAACAGGCCATAAGTGGATACGGACTCAAATTTTTGTTGGCGTATATGGGTAAATCAATTTAAAAAAAAAAAAACACTTTAAAACCAAGTTGGGGTATAAATATATGCGCACTTGTGTGCTTGTATGTGTAGGGTTATTAGAGTGCGTATTTGTCTGTTTTTTTTTTCTATATATATGTATATATATATATTTTTTTATTGATGAATGAGTTATTAAGTAGTGAATTGTAGAGCTTAAATGATTATAAGGTTTTATATCTATTTAATTATCTTATTGTGCAGAGAAAAAGTCACAATCACATACGATAAAACATGCATTTTCCTTGATGGATGTTAAGATGCTAAACGAAGTGATAGAGCTAAAGGTAGAGTCAAGAGCACAAAATAGAAGAAAAGTACCAAAGAGCAAGTTTGTATAGTAAATGACAACACTATTACAGAACAATGCAGTAAACGGCATGTAGTTTAGTTTTCTGTATATGTATTTAAAGTAGCATGTGATAGGCACGTGTGTGAATCTGTTAGATTGTTAGTCTGTTACTCATGGAGGGAAAGTTAGTTATAGTGTTAGTTGTGTATATATATATATATATACACCAGATTGTATCTTTGATTCAATTCAATGGGAATAGAGTTCTTTTCTCTAGAATTTTCCTATATTTTCTGATATGGTATCAGAGCAATCACTTTTTGCTTCCGCTTAGTTTCTTCGTCTATTTTCTTCTTCAAAAGCTAGGTTTTCTCCTTCGAAGCTTCATCAATGGCGTCCTCTAATCAAGCATCTACAAGCATTACCATTGATGAATCACATCCATTCTTTCTTCACCACACCGAGAGTCCTGGTGCGATTCTTGTATCTCAACCACTAATTGGATGAGAAAATTACCCTACATAGGCACGATATATGGAGAGAGCTCTTAGAATCAAAAATAAATTTTGGTTGATTGATGGCTCTGCTATTCTGACTTTTTCCATGGAAAAGGTTCCACTTCTTGTTCAAAGCTGGGCACAATGCAATGACATTGTGGTTTCCTGGATCATCAATTATGTTTTCTTGGATCATCAATTGTGTTTCTCCTAAAATTGCAACTAGTATGTTGTATTGCAAAACTATGAAGGAAGTTTGGAAGAAGCTTCAAAACATGTTCTCTCAAGGTAATGGACCTAGGGTTTACCAATTGCAGAAAGATCTTGCCAGCATTTCTCAAGGGGAACTCTCTATGAGTGACTATTTTACCAATCTTTCAATCTTGTGGGATGAGATACAAAACTATGAACCACTTCCTCTTTGTTCTTGTGAGAAGTGTGAGTGTCATGTGAATGAAAAGATTTCCAATCTTCATCACAAAGAAGTTATTATGCAACTTCGAATGGGCCTAAATGATTCTTTCTCTCACATTCGAGGCCAAATTTTACTGATGGATCATATTCCTTCAGTTGACAAGGTGTATTCATTGTTGGTTCAAGATGAAAAGCAAAGGTCAGTTGGATAAAGCAAGAACACTGGCCCTTTTGTTGAATCTACAGCCCTCGCAACAAAGGCAATGAATCTTGGTTCTGGTTCCAAGAATTTCAAGAAAGGAAAAGAAAGGCCCACTTGTAGCCATTGTGGATTGTTTGGTCATACCATGGAGAAATGTTACAAAATCCATGGATATCCTCCTTGATATAAGACCAAAGCAAAGGCAAATCAGGTCTCATCTCTTGATTCTGTTCAAGAATCTATTGCTGCTACTACACAATAGCATTTTCCTTTTACATTAGAGCAATGTTAGAAACTACTTGCCATGATTGGAAGGTCTGATCCTCAGAATAGTTCTATTGCCATGGTCAATAGTGTTTCTTCCAATCAAGCTTCAACTTCTCAATCAACACCTTTGGTAGGTAATCTCAAGCATCCCATTTTCTCAGCTAAATTTGTGAATAGAACTGCTTTTGGTTGTAGTACATGGGTTATTGACACAGAAGCAAGTGATCACATTACCTGTTCTATTTCACTTTTTCAATCCTATATTGCTGCTTCCCATTGTGTTGTTGAATTACTTAATGGTGAATCTGCACATGTCACTCATATTGGAATTGTCAAACTTTCCAATTCCCTTATTCTTGAACATGTTCTTTGTGTTCCTTCTTTTTCCTTTAATCTTGTGTCTGTCAGTCAGCTCACTCAAAGCTTGCCTCTTTGTCTTATGTTTTTGTCTCAATTCTGTTTCATTCAGGATCTTTCTTGTTAGAGGACAATTGGAGTGGGCGAGGTCCAAAATGGTTTGTATTTGCTGCAAAACTCCACTTCTAGGACTCCACCTTCTCTGTCAGATTACATCTCAACCAACAAGATCCTCAAGTTAGCTTTTTCAGCTTTTGTTTCAAATAAAGATATGTTCATCTTGTGGCATTTTAAATTAGGACATGCTTCCTTTAATAAATTGTCATCCTTACAAGATGTATTACCTTCATTTTCAACCAAATGTAATGACATTTGTACTATCTGTCCTTTGGCTAAGCAAAAAAGGCTGCCATTTCGTTCAAACAATAATATGTGTATTGAACCTTTTGCTTTAATTCATGTGGATGTTTGGGGTCCATATTTTTTTTTTACTCATGATGGTTTTAGGTTCTTTCTTACTATTATTGATGATGCCACTAGGTCTACTTGGGTATATCTCATGAAAGCTAAGTCTGATGTTAAACAGCTTTTAATATCCTTTTATAACATGATTTTGACTCAGTTTAACATTGGTATTAAGGCAATCAGATCAGATAATGCCCTAGAATTTTCTCTGTCAAATTTTTATAATGATTATGACATTGTATATCAAAAGAGTTGTGCTTATACACCTAAGCAAAACTCTGTGGTTGAGAGAAAGCATCAACATCTTTTGAATGTTGCTAGATCCCTCAAGCTTCAATCCAATCTTCCCTCAGTATATTGGGGTGATTGTATTTTGATAGCTACTTATTTGACTAATAGGTTGCCTATGCCTTTGTTAGATTACAAATCCCCTTTTGAGCTTCTATTTCATAAAAAACCTACCTTTACTCATCTTAGGGTGTTTGGTTGTTTGTGTTTTGTTTCAACTCCTTCTGCTCACAGGTTGAAATTTAATTCTAGGGCTACACCTTGTGTCTTTTTAGGTTATCCTTTTAATATGAAAGGTTACAAGGTCCTTAACCTTCATACTAGGAAGATTTTTGTCTCTAGAGATGTTGTCTTCCATGAGTCTATTTTCCCTTTTTCAACTTCTTCACATTCCTTTTCTGGTTCACCTTCCTTGTCCTTTCCTTTATCTGGTTCATCTGCACCTATTTTTTACTCTCCTCCTTGTCCAGTTTCTGTTTCTATTCCTCTTGCAGACACCACTCCTCTTGTTGAGCATCTCCCTACTTCCCAATCTTGTTCTAACAACTCTTCCCATTCTTCTATTCTTATTGGTTCTTTACCAATCCCTTTAGATTCTGCTTCCAATGCTATTGCTCATTCTAATCTTCATGATCAGTCCACTGTTGTTCTTGATCACCATGATCAATCCACTTCTGTTCAACATGATCAGTGCACTTTTGTCCATACTAATCAACCTCTTCCTCCTTCATTTAATCCACCTCTTAGAAAATCCACTAGGATTTCTCATAGGCTTGCTTATTTGCAAGCATATAAGCGTAATCAAGTGTCTCAAGTTCC